>PVKP010029125.1:0-29338 GCA_004027715.1 Plecturocebus donacophilus
CCCCCAACTCCCCACCCCCCCCTGTCCCCCCCCTATTTTCCCCCACAGACCCCCGCGTATAGTGCTCCCCTCCCTGTGTCCATGTGTTCTCATTGTTCAACATCCGCCTATGAGTGAGAACATGCGCACCTCCAAAAGTTTTTTCAGGCCGGGCACGGTGGTTCATGCCTGTAATCTCAACACTTTGGGAGGCTGAGGTGGGCAGATCACTTGAGGTCAGGAGTTCGAGACCAGCCTGGGCAACATGGTGAAACCCCTTCTCTACTAAAAATACGAAAATTAGCCAGATGTGATGGCACATACCTGTAATCCCATCTATGCAGGAGGCTGAGGCCGGAAAATTCTTTGAACCCAGGAGGTGGAAGTTTCAGAGAGCTGTGATTTTGCCACTGCACTCAAGCCTGGGAAACAGGACGAGACTCTGTCTCAAAAAGAAAAAAGCAAAAAAAAAAAAAAATTTTTTTTCATACCTCTTTATAATCCTTCTATTAGGTTACTCATCTCCTGTCCCCAGGCAACTGCCGATCTGCTTTCTGTCACTATAGATCAGTTTGCACTTTCTAGGATTTTCTTTAAATGGAGTCATACAGTATATGCATTTTTTAAACCTTCTTTCACTTGTAATAATTATATTGAGATTAATCCATATTGTTGCATGTATTAGTGGATCATTACTTTTTATTTCGGAGTAGTAGTCCATTGTATGAATATACCAAATTTTGCTTATCCATTTATCAGTTAATTGACATCTAGGGTGTTTCCAGTTTGGGGCTTTTACAAATAAATCTGCTATGAAGATTCATGAAGATGTCTTTGTATACATATATGCTTTCATGTATGTTGGGCAAATACCTGGGTGTAGAATGCCTGGGCCATATGACAGGTGTATATTTACCTTTTAAAAAATTGTTTTCCAAAGCTGTTGTGCCATTACACTCTGTATATGAACAGTGTCTGAGCATTCCAGTTCCTCCACATCTTTATCAACACTTAGCATAGTTAATCTTTAATTATTCTAAGAGTTGTGTACTGGCATCTTGTGGTTTTAAGTAGCATTTTCCTGTTTGCTAATAGCATTAAGCATCTTTTCATGTACTTATTTGCTGTCCATATGTCTGCTTGGTGAAGCATCTGTTAAAATTATTTGCCCATTTTTTATTGGGTTGGGTTTTTTCCTTATTACTGAAGTTTGAGATACAAGCCCTTTATCAGTATGGGATTTGCAAAGATTTTTCTCTGTGGTTTGTCTTTGGAGTTCTTAATTTTGATGAAGTAACATTTACCAATTTTTTTTTCTTTTATGAATCATGCTTTTGATGTTGTGTTTTAAAAAAATCTTTGCCTAATCCAAAAATCATAAAGCGTTTTATTTGTGTTTTATTCTAAGTGTTATCTATTTTTCACTTGGGTGTTAGTTTATGTCTGTGATCCATTTTGAGTTAACCTTTGTATATGGTGTGAGGTGTGGCTTGAGGTACCTTTTATGCATATGGAGAGTCAGTTATTCCAGCATCGTTGTTAAAAATACTATCCTTTCTCCATCAAATTGTATTTGCACTTTTGTCAAAAAGTGAATAACTATACAGTCCTATTTCTGCCTTCTTGATGCTGTCCCATTGATCTCTGTCTTTTTTTTTTATTTTTTGAGACGGAGTCCTATTCTGTCGCCCAGGCTGGAGTGCAGTGGCACAATCTTGGCTCACTGCAACCGCTGCCTCCCAGATTCAAGTGATTCTTCTGCCTCAGCCTCCTGAATAGCTGGGATTACAGGCACCCAGCACCATGCCCGGCTAATTTTTGTACTTTTAATAGAGATGAGGTTTTGCCATGTTGGCCGGGGTGGTCTCAAACTCCTGACCTCGGGTGATCCACCCACCTTGACCTCCCAAAGTGCTGGGACTACAGGTGTGACCCACTGTACCCGCCAGTTCTCTGTCTAGTTTTATAACACACTGTATTACTGTAGCTTTTTAATATTTCTTAAATTCAGGTAGCATCAGTCTTCTAAATTCATTCATCTTTTTCAAAGTTGTTTGACTAGTCTACATCCTTTGCATGTCTAGATAAATTTTAAAATTGGTTTGTCAGTTTCTACAAAAAGATTGTTGGGGGCTGGACACAGTGGCTCCTGCCTCTAATCCCAGTGCTTTGAAAGGGCGAGGAGGGAGGATTGCTTGGGATCAGGAGTTTAAAACCAGCCTGGGCAGCATGGCAGCATATTGAAACCATGTCACTACCCAACCCCATCTAAAATTTTTTAAGTTAGCTGGGGATGGCAGCATATGCCTGTAGTTCTAGCTACTTGGGAGGCTGAGGTGGTAGGATCCCTTGAGCCCAGGAGGTTGAGGCTGCATTGAGCCATGATTGCACCACTGCACTCCAGCCCGATGAGCAAGATCCTGCCTCAAAAAAAAAAAAAAAAAAAAAAAAAAAGTTGGGAATTATATTGGGATTGCATTGAAATATAGATTAGTTTAAGAAAATTAGGATCTTAACAGTATTGAATCTTCTGATTCACAAACACAGATCTCTCCATTTATTTAGATCTTCTTTAAATTTTCTCAGGAATATTTTGCAGTTTTCCATATTCAGGCCTAGCATATTTCTGTCAAATTTATCTCTAAATTATCATACTTCTATGTTATTGTAAATGGTTTGGCTTTTTACATTTAAATGTCTGATTGTTCATTGCTGTTATTTAAGAATACAACTTATTTTTATCTTGTTCTTCTACCCTGCAACCTGTTAAACCCATTTATTAGTTTTAGTAGCTTTTTTTTTAGATTTTATCAGATTTTCTAAATGGATAATAATTTCATGTGCAAATAAGGTCATTTTTTTTCTCTTCCTCTTCAGTCTTTGTGCTTTTTATTTCTTCTTATTTCATTGCTCTGGATAGAACCTCCTATACAAGTTGAATAGAAATGGTGCGAGCAGGAAACTGCCTTGGTCGTGATCCTAGGAAGAGAGCATTCAGCCTTTCATTATTAAATATAAATGTTATCCGTCAGTTTCTCATCAATAACCTTTATCAGATTGAGTAAGGTTCTCTTCTGTTCCTAGTCTGCCATGAATTTTTGTCAGGAATGGAAACTGGATTTGTCAAATGATTTTTCTACACCCTTTAAGATGGTCTTATGACTTTTCTTTTTAACTGTATGCTTGGTGAGTTTCACTGATTGATTTTTGAATGGTAAACCACTTGTATTCCTGAGACAAACCATACTTGGCCATGATGAATTATCCTTTTTATATCTTGCTGAATTCAATTTGCTAACTTGTTAAAATAATTTTTGCATTGTTGTGCATGAGGCATACTGAACTGTAATTTTCTTTTTTTGCAATGACTATATTTGGATTTGATTTGATATCAGGGCAAATATTAGGGATTTGGTATCGGGGCCTCATAGAATGAGTTGGGAAGTATTCCTTTTCTGTTTTCTGAAAAAGTTTGTGTGGAATTGATACTATTTTTTCCTTAAATATTTAGCAGAATTCATCAGTGGAGCCACTTAGGCCTAGAATATTCTTTGCAGAAGGGTTTTTAACTACAGATTTAATTAAAAAAAATAGATATAGGGTTATTCAAGTTATCTGTTTATTTTTCAGTGCACTTTGGTAGTATGTGTCTTTCAAAGAATTTGTCAATTTCATTGACGTAGTTAATTTTATTGGCATTAAGTTGTTCATACATACCCTTATTTAAAAAAAAAATTTATAGGATCAATAGTTATACACCTCTTTAAGTCATCATATTTCTGGCTTTCTGGGTAGGGAGCGCTCACTCTGTTGCCCAGGCTGGAATGCAGTGTGGTGTGACCACAGCTCACTGCAGCCTTGAACTCCTGGGCTGAACTCAAGTGACCTTCTTGCCTCAGCCTCTTAAGTAGCTGGAACTATAGGCACCTGCCACAGTGCCTGGCTAATGATTTGTTACTTCTCTATTCTTTTTTTACTTATCTGTCTGGATAGAGATTTATCAATTTTAGTAAGCTTTTTGTTTTGCACACACACACACACACACACACACACACACTTCTTGTTTGTTTCCATTGATTTATCTCTCTTGTTTTCCTGTCATTGATTTGCTCTTTATTATTTTCTTATTTCTGATTACTTTAGATTTAATTTGCTCTTCTTTTTCTAGTTTCTTAAAGTTGAAGTGGAGCTCATTGATTTGAGACTTTTCTAATATAAGTGATTGGTGCTATAAATTTTCCTCTAAGCACTGGTTTAGCTGCATCCTACAGTTTGGTATGTTGTGTTCTCATTTTCATTCAGTTCAAAATACCTTCTGACTTTTCTTTTGCTTTCTTTCTGGTGTTGATTATTTAGAACTATATTGTTTTGCTTCCAAATATTTAAAGATTTCCAGAGGTTTTTCTGTTATGGATTTGTAGTTCTAATGTGATCAGAGAATATACTTTATATAATTTGACTCATTTTAAATTATTGAGACTTGCTTTATAGCCCAGAATATTGTGTATCTTAGTAAATGCTCTGTGTGCGCTAGAAAAGAATGTGTCTTCTGCTGTTGTTGCTTGGAGTTTCCTATGTAAGTTAGTTCAAACTTGTTGATTGTATTGCTCAAGTCTTCTATGTTCTTCTTGTTATAGCTGTTAACTTATTCTATTACTTATTGAAAAAGGGGTTTTGAAATATCTCTCAATGTGGATTTATTTTTGCTTAATATATTATGAAGCTCTGTTATTAGGCTTATACATGTTTAGGATTGCTGTATTTTCTTAATGAATTGAAATTATGAAATGTCATCTTTGCTAATATTTTTAGTTTAGTTGTTTTGTTTTGTTTTTGCAATGGAGTCTCTCTCTGTTGCCCAGGCTAGAGTGCAGTGGGGGCGATCTTGGCTTGCTGCAGCCTCCGCCTCCCAGGTTCAAGTGATTCTCATGCTTTAGTCTCCTGAGTAGCTGGGACCACTGGCACCTGCCACCACACCTGGCTAATTTTTGTATTTTTAGTACAGAAGGGTTTTCACCATGTTGGCCAAGCTGGTCTTGAACTCTTGACCTCAAGGGATCCATCCACCTTGGCCTTCAAAAGTGCTAGGATGACAGATGTGAACCACTCTGCCTGGCCTGAAAAAACTTGGGAAGGTGATAGATATGTTCTTTATCTTGATTGTGGTACATGGCATAATGTAAGTCAAGACTTAACAAACTGGGCATTTTAAATATGTACCATTTACCATATGTACATTATTGCTCCACGGCACTCCAACAGTTTTGACAGTCCAGCTTTCTTTTGACTAATGTTAGGATGGTACATATTTTTTTTTCATCCTTTTACTTTTAACCTGTCTGTCTTTGTATTTAAACTGCATTTCTTATAGTCAGCATAAAGTTGGATGTTGCTTTAAAAAAAAATCCAATCTGACAATCTCTTCCTTTTGACTGGGGTTTTTAGATCATTTTCATTTAATGTGTTTTGTGATATTGTTGGGTTTAAATCTATTATCTTACTGCTTGTTTTCTATATTTCACATCTGTTCTTTGTCTCCTATTCTCTCTTTTTGTGCTTTCTTTTGGATTAAGGTTTTTATTATTAAATTTTGGATATAATTTCCTTTTATTTGTCTAATTAAGATAAACTGAGATGACAACTAGGGTCATTAACTTGAGAACTTTCTTCTTTTCAAACATCAGCATTTAGTGCTCTAAATTTCCTTTCAAGTACTGTTTTAGCTGCTTTCCCCCAGATTTTGATATATTCTCATTTCCATTCAGATCAGAATGTTAATTTCCAGTTTGGTTTCTTCTTTGACCTATAAGTTATTTAGAAGTGTGTTTTTTGATTATCTCATTAGCTATATGTCTTTGTTGTTGTGTTAGTGGTTGATTTAGAGTTTATAGTATACATTTTTAACTGATCACAGTCTGCCTTCAAGGGATATTAACACCTTATATACAAGAATTGTACAGTAATATACCTCCATTTCCTACTCCCTTACTTTGTGCTATTATTGTTATACATTTTACTTCTATATATTTTATAAAGCAAACCATACATTATTATTTTTGCTTTAAACAGTTGATTATCTTTTAAAGAGCTGTCAAACAAATTTTATATTTGCTACTATTGCCATATTTATATTTGCCATTTTTAGTGCTCTTCATTTCATTCCATAGATCTAAACATTCATCTTTTATCTTTCCTTCTGCCCAAAGGATTTTCTGTAAAGTCTCCTGTGCATGTCAACTGGTGACTAATTATTTTAGTTTTTGTATGTCTCAGCAGCTTTATTTTGCTTTCATTTTTTAAAGAAAATTTCACTGGGTATTGAATTCTAGATGGATAGTTTCAAAGTTTTTTTTTTTTTTTTCTCAATACTTTAAAGGTATTGCTCCTCCATGGTCTTTTTGTTTACATTGTTTCTAACAAGAAATCTGTCATTCTTATGTTTTTCATCTTTTTTCTTTGGCTGCTTTGAAGATTTTGTCTTTGCCACTATGGTTAAGCAATTTGCCTATATTATGCGTTGGTAGAATTTTCTTTATATTTCTGGTGCTTGGGTTTGGTGAGCTTCTTGAATCTTTGGATTTCTAGTTTTCATTAGATTGAAAAAGTATCAGCCATCATTTCTTTAAATATTTTATTCAGTGCCTCTACTCAACATGCTCAATCTTTCTTCTGCCTTCTTAACTATGTTGAATATAGTTATCATAACCGTTTTACTGCCCTTTTCTACTAGTTCTGTTATCTGTGTCTTTTTTTTTTTTGAGATGGAGTCTTGCTCTATTGCCAGGCTGGAGTGCAGTGGCGCCATCTTGGCTCACTGCAACCTCTGCCTCTCGGGTTCAAGCAATTCTCCTGCCTCAGCCTTCTGAGTAGCTGGGACTATAGGCATGCACCACCATGCCCAGCTAATTTTTGTATTTTTTAGTAGAGACAGGGTTTCACCATGTTGGCCAGGATGGTCTTGATATCTTGACCTCATGATCCACCCACCTCAGCCTCCCAAAGTTCTGAGGTTACCAGCTTGAGCCACTGCACCCAGCCATCTGTGTCATTTTTGTTTTGTTCCCTGTTGATGGATTTTTCTCCTTATTTGTGTGTCACTTTTTGGTTTGTTTCTTAGCATGTCTAGTAATTTTTATTGTATTTTTGACATTGTGAATTTGACTTTCTTGGGTGATGAGTATTTTTTGTATTCATATAAGATACTCTTAAGCTGTATTCTGACATAGTTACGTAACTTACAAATATTTTTATCCTTCTGAGACTAACATTTAATCTTTGTTAGGTGTTGATCAGAGCAGCAATTTTTCTAGGGCACGTAGTTCTTCACTACTGCTGCTGTATACCACTATCCTTATCAGTACTCTCATTATGTTCTATGAGTTACATGATTTTTCCATTCTGACTAATAGAAACACAAAATATTATTGGCTCTATGTAATCACCAGGGGATTTTTTTTTTGCAATATTTTTTTTCTCCAGTATTGGGTAGTTTTTATAACTTGCATATACTGGCCAGCACTCAGCTAAAGACTCAGAGGGACCCCTTTCCAGATCTTCGAAGTTGTCTTTCTCTCTCTGTAGCTCTCTCCTGTTTTGTATTCTACCTTGCAAACTGTAGTCACTTTGACCTCCCAGGGCTCCTGGCTACCTCTCCTCACTCAGGAAGACTGCCAGGCTCCACCTGCATTCCTGCTCCCTGTGCTACTACCTGAAAGCTGTCTCTAGGCAATGAGCTGGAATATCTTCAGGCTCACCTGGTTTGTTTCTTTTCCCTCAGTGATCTCTGTCCTGCATTTCTTGATGACCAGTATCTGAAAACCATTGTTTCATATAGTTTGTCTGGATTTTTAGTTGTTCCAGGCAGGAGGGTAAATCTGGCCTTTGTTACTCCATCTTGGCTGAAAGAGAAAGTTTCACCACCAATTTTAATTTTGAGGGCTGGAATAAGCAGGATTGAAATGAATACGCAGGGTATGAGGGCCTGGCTTCTGCTTTTCTAAGCTTGTTTTTCATGACCCTTCTTCCAACCAAGCAGAAAGTCTTCTGCTTATTCTGTAGCAGGAACCAAGATAAGAGGAAGGTAGCACTTTTATTTTTGTGAAAAACAACCTATTTTTTAAATGCCCTTCAGTTTTCAGGATATTGTTTCTGGAGAGGGAAAAAAAAAACAACAACCAACTTTACTCCATTATAACATTACAAAGCCCAAGATAAATCACATCTAATTCTTACTGACAGTTCTGAAGGAGCCACTAGCAAAGGAGAATGAAAATGAAAGTTGTTCAATAAGTCAAATTAACATTCCTGAAATAGGATGATGGCTGGGTTATATCATGTCATCAATAATGATGCGCTTTAACCTGATGCCTTTAGTCACGTGATTTGCAAATCAGAAACCTGAAGGTCCCTTGCAAGTATATTTTAGAATTCCATGGTCATAGATTATATCAATGGAGAAATAATAAAAACCCTTTTAGACCAACATCACTGTTCCCCTTGCTTGCTTCACGTGGTCCCTTAACCCTAGTGGCAGCACTGGGAAAGATGTCCACCCAGGGCCAGGGTACTCAGAACTTCCTTGCTCCTACCCTTCCCAAGTCCCTCAAAATTCTTAACAGGAGGTTAGTTTGAGTGTTTCCCAAATATCAAGAGGTGTATGGGCCCACTTCCATATTAAATAGTCAAAGGTCAACAAAGTCTATAGCATCAGGACCCCCCAGGGCTTGCTTTTTGCTGTACAGAAACTATAGGGGGAGACAGAATAGATAAATACTTTTTTTCCATTCAGAATGTCTAGAGGAGCCAGTCCTATTAAGGGCCAGATGGCACAGCCTTATCTGGTACCAATCTTTGTAATCCCACAGTTTTGTTATGAGGGTTGGGGGGCAGGGGGAGGCATGGAGAGGGTGGCATTTTCTGATATTTTCAGCTTTAGTCTCATTACATTTTCTGATACACACTATACTCCATATCTAAACACAGTATTCATGTTAGAGACCAAGTATTAGCTAGCTGCAACAGAAACACTATGTTTAGGAGTAAATATAAATAGAAGTCAAATTAGTGAACTGATATATCAACAAAATGTTAAAAGTCAATGATTTATTTAGCCTTGGAAATAAAAACAGGGAGATAAATACAGCTTATCACTTCACCAAGTTTATTTTAAAGCAAATGTGATTAATTCAATGAAACTGGTAGCTTATAGCTGTGGCTAACTTTGAACTCTGAGGTTATTTACATATTGTCCCCCCCCAAAAGGCTCTCCTTCTTCTTTGGTTTTGTTCATTCCATCACCGTCCCCCAGTTTGCCCAGGTTAGAAACCTCTGCCTCTTTGACCTTTTCCTCATTCGGAAGGGCAAACTCATCCTCAGATGCTCATGGGTTGTCTCTGCAGGTGGAATCCTTCCCCATCCCCAGAAACTGTCCCTAGTCTTCTCTGGACCATTGAGGCAGCCTCCACAGTGGCTGTTGCCTCCATTCTCTGCCTCCTTCTTCACCCTAATCTGCAGGCTGCTGCCACAGAGCATGGTTCTGCTCATGGTGAATGGAGCATCCCTTCTTTAGAAGCTGTATTGAATTTGAAATAAAATTCAGATCCCCTAATTTGGCAGTTAGGGCCATCTGGTGGGCTAAGGGTGTGAGGGCCTAGCTTCTGCTTTTCTAAACTGGTTTCTTATGACCCTTTTCTAAGAGCTCACATGTCAGCATCACGTGACTCTCTCCTGTCCCTGATTCTCTGCACACTCCCACCAATGAGCTTTGCCCATTCCTTCTCTGTGCTTCCTGGAATGCCCTTGTACTGGCTTCCCAGAACTACCAAGGTATTACAGTCTGGGTGGTTCAACCAATAGAAGTATATTCCCTCAAAGTTCTGGAGACCAGAAGACTGAGATGAAGGTGTCGGCAGGGTTGGTTTCTCTTGAGGGATTGGAGAGAGAATTTGTTCCAGACCTCTCTCCTGGCTTCCGGTGCTTTGCTGGACGTCTTTGGTGTTTTTTGGCTTGTAGGTCCCTGTCTTCATCTTCACATAGCATGCTTTCTGTGTGTTTGTGTGTATGTGTCCAAACTCCCCTTTTTATAAGGACACCAGTTGTGTTGGATTAGGGGCTCACCCTACTCCAGTATGAGCCCATCTCAACTAATTTGCATCTTCAGCAGTCCCATTTCCAAATAAGGTCACATTCTGGTGCAATTCAGTTCAGGACCTCAATATAGATTTTAACAGGATACAATTCAATCCATGACAACACTATTCCTTTATCTGAGTGGAGGGTTGGAAGGAATATGGAGTGAAATATGATGCGTATTGGTATATTAAAGATCTGAGAAGTACTGAAATAAAGAACATTTCCAAATATATTGAATAATAGTCCCCCTCCACCATTTAAAGGCTCTCCAAATTACAGTTCCATGGAACACGCGTTAAGAAATGCCACATTCTGTCTTTGACTTCTGGATTTAGAAGGCCATGAATATTTACTTAAATCCTAAAGGACTGAAACATGGCAAAGAGACCAAAGCAGAGAGACGGAGCAGCTTCTGGCGGTCCTCGGGCCAGGGCACCCTGTGACCTCCTGCCAGGAAGGACCACATCAGGGGGGTGAGGGCCCATCAGAGAGTCAGCAGAGGGCCAGGGGTCCCCAACAAGGGCTTCCACTTGGCTGTGTGTGCTCACATGCTCTGCAGACACCCGGCCCGGGCTCGCTGTCTCCCACCTTCCAGATCATAGCCAGGCATCTCCAGGGTTGGTCTCTCTCACTCACAGAAGTGTTCCAACCACTGACCAGAGATATTTTCTTAATGACTACAGGCAAATAGAGTCACCATGCCACTCAGGCACTCAGTTCTAAAGATCCTGTGGAGGAAATTCTATTTCAAGAAAGTGAGGATTTAATTAAATAAATGCACATTTAATTTCCTGTGCTTGGTAGCTTTCGAGAGACAATCAGTCATTTACTTTAAAGTGTATGTCTCAGGCGCTCACGGGGTGCTTATTAACCTCCAAATGCCACCGGCTCAGCAAGGTTTGGCCTCAGAAAGACATTTTGCTGATAACAGGTAGCGATATAGCAGGGCCCACATCTGAGCATGGTGCGAAAGGGATTCAGTGTGGCCTGTTTTCCCTTGCAATGAGTGAAGCTTTGTGGGAGAACAGAGAACAATAGTAATGAAGCTTTTGTCTTTCTCCATACAGCTGATACCTATGTGGTTGCCAATGATTCAGTCAAATATCAAGGTAAGTCGCCCCCTGGGCTGACTAGAAGCTCGGTTTCCTGCAGAGAATGTAGAATATTCCTAGGGTTGTTGAGGCTCCATTTACCATGGAGAAGGATGAATTCAACCTGCTTCTGGCCTTAGAGGGCTGATAATGCAGGAGACCAGTGGGCCAGGTAAGGGCCCTGCAGGCAGAGGGTGGCAGCAGGAGCCATTGTCCTACAGCTTGAGGTTGGTGAGGGTGCAGGTGGAGGAGGCCATCCCAGGGTCTGAGCAAGCCTCCATCCACTGATGAGACTACAGGCCAAGGCTGGGTGCAGTGGCTCCTGCCTGTAATCCCAGCAGTTTGAGAGGCCAAGGTGGGAGAATTGCCTGAGGCCAGGAGTTGGAGACCAGCCTGGGCAACATAGTGAGACCCTATCGCTACAAAAGAATAAAAATTTAACTGAGTATGGTGGCATGCACTGTGGTTCTAGCTACTTAGGAGGCTGAGGAGGGAGGATCACTTGCAAGCCCAGGAGCTGTGAGCTGTGGTCCTCACCGCACTTCAGCTTAGGCAACAGAGCAAGAACCTGTCTCTATTTTATAAAAAGAAATCAAAGAAACAGAAGTTGGAAATGAAAAAATAAACTGTCACTATTTGCAGATAACAAGATCATGTATATATAAACAGAGCAAGACCCTGTCTCAAAAAAAAAGAATAGAATGCCGACCCCTTTGAGGATACCCAGGCATATTCGGTGGTATTTCCTAGTTGCTAAAATTGATTTTCTATCATGGAAAGAATTCTGTTATGAAAGGACAATGCTGAATAAATGATAGGATTGAGCGACAGGGAACCTACTGCCTCATTTTATATATGAAGAAATTTAGAACCAAAAGGAAGAGTGTCTTGGTCAGGGCCCCACAGCCTGGACGGGAGCTCCCGCCCAAATGTATTTCCCATTGTAGGGGCAAACATACGCTGTGACTAGCAGACAGAGTTACTGGGCTTGACTTAAGATGGCAAAGCCAGCCACCTGCTCCATCCAAACTGGGTCCTGTCTGTAGCACTAAGAGTGTTGGGGGATGGGGGGAAAAGCTGGAAAATTTTTACTGGATTTCTTCTCTGGGTTGGGGAGGAATGCTAGTGGAAAGAAAGCAGTGTGAACTCCAGGTACCCAGACACCAAAAGCGAGAGATGCAGCTGTCAACAGTGACTGCAGCCTTTGCGTCCTGATTACAGCCTTGTTGCGATTTGTGGCTGTCAGGGGGCATGGGCACGGCTGAAAACTCCCTCTCGGTACTAGATTTTTTCTATGAAAAGTGAGTTTCTTGCACTCTCAGCTTGAAGCATTTTAAATTACCTCTCTTACCCCTTTCCCGGTTTTATGGCAATCTGTGGCGATTTTACATTGCCCAGAGTGCCAGGAGGAGGCTGACAGAACTCCCTAAGAAGCTTGGAGAAAGAAGAGAAGCTATCATCCTAGCTTCTTCTCGTGCCTAGTTCTGTTCTGAACACTCTTGTAGCACATTTGTCCTACACAAACCCCCTAAGTGTCACTATCCCCACTTTACCCATGAAAAAACCCAAACACAGACCAAAAAACCTTGTTCCCGAAGTTGCCCATAGAGGAGCCAGGCCTTGAACCCAGGGAGCCTGGCAGCAGAGCCCGGGCACTTCACCACCCCAGGTCCATGTTGTTAATAGTTCCTTGGGGCCAAGTTCATGTGTTAGCCCGGCGCTGGTGTGGCAGCTTCATGTTTTCATTGCAATGAGTCTGTCAAGATGGGCATGTCATTATTTTGATGGGTTTGGGCCAGGATGACTCTAGAAATGTGATATGGGCCGGGCGCAGTGGCTCACGCCTGTAATCCCAGCACTTTGGGAGGCTGAGTTGGGCAGATCGCGAGGTCAGGCAATCAAGACCCTCCTGGCTAACATGGTGAAATCCCATCTCCACTAAAAATACAAAAAATTAGCTGGGTGTGGTGGCACGCACCTGTAATCCCAGCTACTCAGGAGGGTGAACCAGGAGAATTGATTGAACCCGGGAGGTGGAGGTTGCAGTGAACCGAGATCGCGCCATTGCACTCCAGCCTGGGCGACAGAGCGGTCTCAAAAAAAGAAAAAGAGAAAGAAACATGGTGCAATCCCCTGCCCTGGGCACTGGCAGAGTTGAGAGTATGCCTCCTTCAGGCCACACAACCCTTGAGCCAAGCCTGAGTTCTGCCTGCAGGAAGTTGCCCGGGTCGACACTCCCTGGGTCACCCGTGAACACTAGAAAGAAATAAACTAAAACCTCTTGCCCTTTCTTGACAGCACTTATCCGCGGGACTGCAGCTTCGCCTCCAGGCTATTCAGAACCACGTGAACCACCACAGCCTAAGGACGCTGCCCGGCTCGGGCCAGAGCAGTGCTGGCCTGGCAGCCCTCCGCAAGTGGCTGCAATGCACTCAGTTCAAAATGGCCCAGGTGGAGATCCAGTCCTCGGAAGCAGCCTCTCAATTTTATCCTCTATGAGTGGACTCCTCGGCGCTCAGTGTCAACACTCTGGTTTAGCAATAATGGGTTTAAAAACAAACAATTTGATCCAAGCAGGTTGGGGAACATATTGGTACTGTACATTCTCTTTCTAGTTTAGTAAAAGATGTGCAAAGGCCAGAGAGGGCCGAAAATGAAGCTTTCTTGCTACACATATTTCTGATGACTCCTTGGGCTATCTGATTAAGTGTTTCCTTACATTATTTTTTAAAAACCAAATCATTTTTCTTTAACTAACTTCTATTTTTTTTAAGAAAAAAAAAAATAGACTGGTGGGTACTCACAGAAAAGTTGTATAAGTCCCCCTGTTGCTATTTTTGATGATAGAGAATAAATAGGGTTTTTGAAACCTTTGTAGTGTTTTTTCTTAAAATCCACTCTTGGCAATGCAATAAAAAACCCGTCACCATAAGCCAGTGACACCTGACTGAAGCTTTTTGTCATTATCCTGGGAAAAGTGGCAGCTTGCAAGGAACGCTACAAAGTGCACTTAGAAATCAGGTGGTTAAACTGTGCCAGTCGTTTTCGTTGTTTTATAATATCATTTTCCAAAACTGTCCAGTAAGTTTGATTCTTTTTAAAACTAGTTTTTCAACTCATTAGTACTAGGCTGCACTCTCTTGTAAGCTTTATGATAACCACTTTAGTTTTGTGAATAATAAATTTTATTCTTTTGTTAATACTTGTATACAATTTAATTGAAAACTGTAGCTTGCACACTGGACCAGATGCGTCCCTCACTGGCACAGCGCCCTGCACCTGGAGTGATGTTTCATAAAACGGAATTTTAATAGTGTCAGAGCACCAAGATTTATCCACACCTATACCTAGCATTTGACTGTGCATTCCAAATGAAATTTCTCCTCCTTAGCCCTGTAATGCACTGACAGAAGACTTACTACACATTTAAGCTGTATATTAATATGTTATTAAATGCATTTTTTATTATCTTTGTGAGCCTGGGGTTTTTTGAAACCAGTTTGTAGCTAGAGTTTAGTTCCTGACAACATTCCTTCTAAAGTTCTGCAGCTTCCTAACTTCTCTTAAAAGTGAAATTATGAAGAAGAAGAAAAGGCTTTCTTTCAGGCATTTAATATGAGGAATACAGTTTGTTTGAAGTCCACCTCTAGGAAGGACTCTGAGGGCAAAAGACCTTTTTTTCTTTAATATTTTCTTATTAAGAGGCTCCCTTTTCTTCTGGGTGCTCTGATATCTTAGTGCTTCTCAGAGGAAAGCAAGCCCTCAGATGTTTAATTGTTCATGAGAGCTCTGGAAAGACAGATGGATCTTCAAATCTTCATCTTATACAAATTCCAGGGGACTGTTCAGGCTCCGTATGGAGAGTCCAGAAGTGATTATTCTTTGTATCTGACCAACGAACTCTTCTGAAAGGCCTCTCCCTGGTCAGAGCTCTGCTCCTTCCTGGTCACATGGGGCTGTGCTTCTGTGAACATTTGTCTTATAGTCAAGCTGTGTATGTATTTATCTCACTTGTAAATGGTGACAGCTTGGAGCGTATATGCTATCTCTGTCTCCCCATGGTTTGGCACACAGTACGTGTTTAACTAATGTCTATCGAATGGAATGGACTCAGTTAAGCAAAAGGCCTTTCTTGAGCTCCCCACGGGCAGCATGAGCTTTGCATGTGACATTCTCTTTTTTTTGCATTGGTTCCTGGAGGAGGAGGAGGCTCTGGCTGCTTTCCCTATGAGAGTTTTTATTGACATCCTCATCTGGGCTCAGCTGCAGGCCCGGCTCTTGGCTAGTCCCTGAGCCCAACCTGCCCCAGGCAGCCAGGATCTTGGTGGCCCCATCCTACTAGTAGACAAGATCTGAAGTTACCCACATCTTCTTCTCCCACTCCCTCTTCTTTGCCCAGTTCTTTGAATAGACTTTTGCCTTAACTTTGCATTTGCATCTTCCCTGAGCTGCAGACGAACCCTTAACATGGCACTCTTGACTGGGCCCCCATTTAATGCTTCCGACTGTCTGGACCTGTTTCCTTGACCTAGAGTCTTGGTCCTTCCCGGGCAAACCTCTCTCCTTGCTCTTGAGAACCAGGACCCTTTTCCCTGCCGACCTGACCCAAATGCTGTCCTGCTGGCACCCTGCCACTTCACTGGCTGATGGAAACGGTGAGCTTCCCCAGCCTGTGCTGCACCGCCCATCACCAGTGTCCTCATCTTCTTGGCAATCTTATGTCCACCCTCCAAAGAGTCAGGCTCATGCACTTTGAAGAAAGAAGAGAAGGGACTTATGGAAGTTTAGCAAGATTGGAACTAATAAGTAGAAGAGAAACCATTCACCTAAGGCAGGAGTCAGCACACCTCAGCCCACAGGTCCAGTAGAGCCCACGGCCTGTTTTTGCAAAGTTTTAGTGGAAACAATCACACTCACCATTTGCACATTATATGGGGTAGCTTTTGTGCTGCGATGGTAGACAGAGTTGAAACAGAAACTGTATGGCTCAGAAAGCCTAAAATAGTTACCATCTGGCCCTTTATAGAAAAAGTGTGCTGACCTCTGGCCTATGTAAAGGCCACTGAAAGGCCCTGAGCTGGAGCCAGCCCTTCCATGAATATATTTTCCTTACCACCTCAGGGACACCGGGGTTTCCATATTAGTGTTTCCTCATCTGCAAAATGGGGACAATGACACACACTTGCTACCTCAGAGGGTTGTTGAGATGAAGAAAGAATGCAAGAAAAGAGCTTAGGGCAACTCCTGGCACACGGTAAGCACGTGTTGAAAGGTACTGATTATTCCTTTGATTCTTGTGTTTAAGCCTGGAGAAGCATAGATCTACTTGCCCAAGGTCATGCAGCTAGTAAGGGGCGGAGCTGCACTTGACTCAGGCAGTCTGACCCCCAGGGACTGTGCTCCCAGTCGCTGCCCGTGTGAACTTCTGCCACTGCACACATCAGCCGCAGGTGACGGCCACAGAGGGCAGAGAGATCTCAGCAGAGTTTACCTGGTCCAGATTCGGCCAGCACACTAATCATTGGCTTGGAGAAGGGCCACAGTACAGACTCAGTTTTCCTTTTTGCATAGCACCCTACTGGTTTCAGTGTGTGAACAAAACATAGTGAGATTCTCAAGGGTGAAATAAGTCCCAATCTCCAAATGTGTAGATTCTATTCCCAATGATTTTTCACAATGGGCATGCCTCTGATGAGTTGGGTGACCTTGGACAAGTTCCTAAACCTCTCCGAACCTCTGTGTTTCCTTCTCTGTAAAATGGAGCTGCCTGCCCATCTTCCTGGGGTGATGGAAAATGCAAATGGATAGAGAACTGTGATGGTACTTGGGAAAGTGTGCTGGAATCTGTGGACCTCTGGGAAGACTTGCTGCCTCCTGAAGAGCACACAGAGGGACAGCTCACAGCTGCAGGCTCCTTTGGTTTTATTCTTCAGCCAGTGCCTCAGAATCGAAACCTACAATACCCAGGAGAGCCCAAACATGGCAGTAGCCAAGAGTGTCCAGTCTCCACTGTGTACCATCTCTTAGCAAGCATGTAATTCAGCCTGCTACTGGGATGTTTCCAGCAAATCTCTTCCCGAAGAGTCTCATCGGAGGCCTGGTGGTTGCAGCAGCTTTGTCTCTGTTTCCAAGCTACAAAAGACCAAATAAGACTGGACTGGATCACAGAAGATGCGTCCTCTCATCTCTTTCATGAGCTGGGCCTCTGGCTTTAATTGGACAATGCAGATCCTTTATTATTCTTCTTTAATAGAACCGATTGGCAAATATGTATATTGGGAAAATTGGGTGTTTTGATGGTAATGGTAGGTTCTTAAGAAGGATGAAGGGAGTGGTTGCAACCCAATGGAATAGTACCGAACCATGTTTTTATGGAATTTGAACCCTTCGGGAGATGGCTAATGTGTTATTAGTAAAAAACTGGCCAGTCCTTCACTGACAGGAACAAGTGGTGAGCCTCAGGTGAAGGGGATTCAATAGACTCAATAATAGCCACCATTTATTGAGCATCTGCTAGATATGAAGCATTCTACATACATTATGTTTACTTACTCCTTAGCCCCTTCCCCTGTGTGAGATGAGCCTTAGCATTATCCCCACTTTGCAGGTGAGGCAACTGAGGCCCACTGGTTAAGTGCCTTATCCAAGATCGTGCAGGTGGAGAGAGTAGCATTAGGACTGAAGGCGGTCTGCCTCCAACGCACGACCTCGCTCAGTACATGTTCATTTCTACTCCCTGTTATTGGGGTCTAGGCTCCTTTGGCGAAAATGTGCTAGAACCATGGGGTAGAGAAATCTGAGGTTGTTTTGTTTTGTTTTTTTTTAAGGTGGCTCAATCTTATTGGCATTTCTGTTTATCACTTCATCTGACATAGGTGTTTTTCCCCTTGCTTTGGGAATTCATGTCCATGCAAAAAAAAAAAGGTTTGGATTACAAATTAAATCACATTTAATTTCCCACTTAATATAGTAGTTTTAGGAGAAAAAATAATTATGAGTAGAAGATTGTCATGGTAGGGCTGGGCATGATGGCTTATGTCTGTAATTCCAGCACTTTGGGAAGCTTAAGCAAGCAGATCACCTGAGGTCATGAGTTCAAGACCAGCCTGGCCAACATGATGAAACCCCATCTCTGCAAAAATTACAAAAATTAGCCAGGCATGGTAGCAGGTGCCTATAGTCCCAGCTACTTGGGAGGCTGAGGTGCAAGAATCAGTTGAACCTAGGAGGCAGAGGTTGCAGTGAGCCGAGATCTTGCCACTGCACTCCAGCCTGGGCAACAGAGTGAGACTCCATCTCAAAAAAAAAAAAAAAAGACGTGATGATAAACTTTGTTAGATTTGGGGCCTTTTGATAGTTTCCCCAGCCCTAAGGAAATGGGCCACTACTTATAGAGACGACATAGGAGGGCTTGTCATATACAGCAATTTTGATAGAGTAACCTCAGTTAATCTTCACAACAGTGATGTGAGGTAGACACTTCTATTATTAACCTCATATTAGAAATGGGGAAAGGGAGGGATGGAGAGACTAAATAGTTGCAGGAATCACTCAGTGAGAGATAGGGCAAAAATTGAATGTGAGTATTTCTGCCTCCAAAGCCCAGGTTTGATCTATTACATATTACCAATGGTTAAATGATAGGGAGTCCCCTGTGACACATCTGACCTCCAAAGTAACCTAGAGTCATTTAGATCACAAGTTGCCAACTGGCAGCCTGCTGGCTGGCCCTGGCCCAGAGCATATTTTCTTTGCTGAGCTTGAATTTCTAACTTCTTTTGGGCTGGATACCACCAGTGACGCATGCAGGCTCCGGCTTTGCTCAGTTCCCATCACTGACCTCAGCCTCGGAAACAAGAACAACCCACCAGGCGGTGGGCAGAAATCCTGCCACCTCTGGGCTGGTTTATAAAGCCTGGTGTGCTTCATTCATTCACCTGTCTGGCCCTGCAGGCCTCTGGTTTTGCTCTCTGCTTTAGATTGACTCTCCCATTTCATGGGCCAACAGGGGTGGGATGTACCCAGCGTCACTCAGCCGTGCTCTCTGCCCCATGTGGCCCTTCCTTTCCCTGACATCACTCCTCTGCCCCACCTGCCCCTTCATATGCCAACAGTCAGTCCTGACACTGTTTCAGGCCAGGGCTGTTCTCTCCAGCCCACGACCGTATTGGATTTTTCTCACTCTGGGAAGCTGAGGTCAGGTACCTGGGGCAAGGTGAGCTCCCAGCACCAGCTTTTCCTGGAAAGGTGTGCAGGACCTTTGTGGAAGCCACAGATTTGGCTGTTTTGGGAACAAAGAGCTGGCTTTTTAATTATGCAGGCCAGACAGGCTCCCCGCAGGTGGGTGAAGGGAGCTTCCCAGGCTGCCTGGCAGACGCCCTGATTTCCGCTCCTTGAAGTAGCCACTTGGAGAAGAAAGGAACCAGCAAGTAATCAAGGACAGAAACACTCCCCAGGTGAGGACAATCACTCTGCCCAGCGGGGGTGCAGGGTGAAGGAGGCTCTGTGGATAGTGGGCTGTGCCCAAGGCCTCCAACTTGCAGTGCGGAAGCTGGGCTCCCATGTTGGGCTCGGGTCGGGGAGGCAGATGGAGGAGAACCCAGACAGGGCTTTGCAGCCATGGCGGTTCTCAGGGCTCAAGTCTGCACTTTCTTGCTAATTTGCTCTCTGACCACAGGCAAGTCATTTGATCTCACTAAGCCTCCGTTTCATCAATTGCAAAATGGAGATGACAATTCCCCTCTCCTGTAAAGAGTGAAGGAAATGATGTCTGTCACACACCTGGCACAGAGTGGGAATCCCAAAGAAGAATGGGAGCTCGGCTTGATGAGGCACACCGTACTCCACGCGTGCCTGGCTCTGTTAAACGCCTTGCAGTCACACAGCCATTTATTCTTCAAATTGTAATGCCATGTGACAGCTGGTGTTTTGCTGAAATGAAATCACAGCTTGCAATGGGCATTTGGCTCCCATTCTTCTGAGCGTGGTGCTCCCACGCTGCCGGCTTCGTGTGGTGACTCACGGCTCCCCCACGTTGCTGTGTTTGAATGAGCAACCGGGAAATCCTCCTCCATATGGTGCAGTCTGTCAGCATTTGGACTTCACACGGTGTGAGCGCATGATTGGGCTTGGAATGGAGATAATATTTTGAAAATAATAAATGGATGTGTTCTTTATTCTTCTCTAGGAAACCATGTGCCCCTTTCTAGTTCCATGGATTTCGTGGGGTGGGAGGAGGTTAGGATGCAGGGAGTGTTCTGGCAGACAAGATGAGGAAGCAGACATTATCTCTTCAGGACCGCAGAGGATTGTCAGCAAAAGGAAAAGGGAGACAAAGTCGGGGGGTGCTGGGAGCCCAGGTGGCCATGTCTTCACCTTCTCTCTTAGGGATAAGGATGTTGTAGCGATGCCCAGTTGAAAAAGCCCCAGGGAGCCCTGGAAGATGGTGGCACAAAAACCTCAAAGAGAAGTGTCCACAGCCCTCCTTGAACCAGGTGAGTGCACAGAGTTCAGAAGTCCCCATGGGTGATCAGGAACTGAGACTACAGGAACATGTGCAGAGGTGGCAGCCTGGACACTTGCAGCTGGAGTGGTGGGGGCGGCCGGTCTCCCTGCGCCTAGAAAGGCCCTGGCACAGCCCCACAGTCACCTGTCCAGGAAGCAGTCCAGGCCAGCCCCTCTGCAGCAGAGACCAGTGAGAACCCAGAAGATGCCATGTGGACTGAGCCCAGCTCCCCTGCCCCAGACTACTGACATCTGTTCACGGGTACCCGCAGGTGCTCCTTGCAGGGAGCAGGCCCAGGAAGACGCCGCAAAGACTAAGGCTCTATGCACAAGACATAGAGTCACCTGAAAGGCACTAGTCATACCAGAAGAGGCTGCAATGCCAGCAATTTGCAAATTCAGGGTTTTTAGTCCTCTCCCCTCTCACACCCAAAGAGGCAGGGACTCCGGACAGTTACATGAAATAAAATGCTATGTTTTTCCTTTATGCCTGGGTGTACTGTGTAAAATTTGTAACCCCCTGTTAATTAACAGATATTCCCTGTGCCCAGCAGGTTTGGGTGTTCGGAGGGCTGGATATTTGATGATAAATAAGGTCCCTGCTCCTAGCATCTTAAATTATAGTAAGAGGAGAAAGGCAGGTACATAGATCAGTAATTGTTCTTAGCGGGTGAGAAGTGCTGTACTGAAAATAAACTCAGGTGATTAAGAATAGAGAATGGTGAGACGTGCTCAAAGACAGCCGCAGATGGCAATCAGGAAAAGAGCCACCCGAGTCTGTCTCCCCCACCTTCACAGACGAGAAATCCCAGGCTTTGAGAGGGAAAGAGCCTTGCAGGAGTCACTTAGGAAGTGATTTTGTTAGACCCACGAGCCCTGACTACAGCTCCTGTGCGATCCCCGTGGCAGGGGAGATACTTGGCTATAAATCCAGCTGGAATGCACCATTTAAATCCAAGGACCTGTCTGGGTTGGAAGAACCTAGAACGAACTTGTAGCCACACAGAGCTAGATCTGAATTGCCCCTCTATGCAGTAACTGCTTTTTTTGCCCCTTGGTAAGCCACTTAACCTCAGTTTATTCATCTGTAAAATGGGGGTGATCTTCCTGCTTCCTAGGCATGTGGGGACCATTAAAGAGATAAAGTGTATGAAGCCCTGGGAAGCTGGCCCCGAGTGTCCCTTTGTCTCCACACTAGTGTCATCGTCTCTGTGCACACTGTGGGCCCAATGCCACCACTAACCTACCCCTGGAGGGCGGGGGCCTTGTCCTATTTCCCTTTGAATCCCTAGGACACAGCACTGGTCCGAAGTTGACACTAGGATATGGATGAGCAGCAGCTGTCTGGGGCTGCCAGGCTCAGGCAGCGGAGGATAACTGATCGGAAACAACCACCAGAGAGGGCAGAGTGGGCTGTCTGTGCTGCCCAGGAGGGGGGCATTCCTCTGGCTCCGTGCATGTGTGGGTTTATGTTCCACGTATCCCGCGGGAAGGCTGCCTCTGAGGGGGACCTGGATAGCAGATGAGCGGTGGCCAGGCAGAAAATGGAGGGAGAGGCGAGCTGGGCAAAGACAGCGAAGCCCAGCCAAAGGGAGCGTGTAGGAACACGAGGCTGGCGGTGAGTGTGGTTTGCTGGATGGTGGGCGTAGGTGGGGTGAGAAGTGAGGTGTGGGGAAGCCTCGGGGCCCAGGGCAGCCAGACTAAAGATGGGTCCATAGCAGCCAGCAGGGTGGACTTGAGTGGCTCAGCTGGGCAGGCAGTGGTTGTGTGGGGTGAGGAGAAGCCTGAGGCAAGCGGAGAGAGGGAGTGGAAGTGGGGGGTGGTGTGGGAGGCGCTGGGTGAGTGGAGGTGGGTGGAGAGCAGATTGGAGGGCCCAGGTGGGACCCGCCAGGTCGAAGGAGCTGGGGACCTCAGATTTCCAGCTAGGGCCTCGGGTGGGGAAGCTGAACCTTGCGTTCAGTGTGGCGCCTGGCAGGTAGCAGAGCCTCTTAAGGGTTTGGGGGATGACTGACCATGACATATGATGGAGAGCAGAAGGAGCCCCAGAGGAGAGCCGGGAGAGGAGGGGAGGACGGGCTGGGAGCGCTGCTCCACCTGCCCCTGCAAAGGGGGCCTCACGGAGCTGAGTCTCCAGACACAGGCAGCCACAGGTGCCTGGAGTGCAGGCTGTGGATGCCACTTGTGCCAGGCATGGAGACAGGGCATCCTCCATGTGTCACATGACTGGTCAGCTACTTCCTAAGTGGGAGGATGGCAGAGGAACAGGAAGTGGGTGACTCAGTGGGGCCTGTTATGAGCCTGGTGATGTGGGTGAATCTGCCCAAAGGTGAGGCCACAGCGCAGCCACATTACCCAGCCAACTGCCACCCAGAGCCAGCACAGCAGCTCACTCAGGCCCACAGGACCGTCTTCGGCGATGTCACACCATAGTGCGGTGTGCAGGGAAGGCAGGAGGAAGAGGAGGAGCCTTTCTGCCACCACTCACGCCCATGCATCCAAGACAGCCATTGTGCCGCCCTGCCGGGGCCTGCTGCACCTCCCTCCTCACTGGCAGCAGCAGGACCCCAGAGCAGGACATGGGGCTGTCAGGTGGCCAGAGCAGTTTGTCGTGTTGGGCATAGGAGCTGGCACCAGTGACCAAAGTCCCCAGAGATGGGAGGTGGAGAGACTGGGCTGGCCCCTAGAAGGCTGTGACGCTGCAGCTCTGTGCTGATGGCTCCGGGTGCCTGTATACTCGGCCGATCGCCACCTTCCTCTGCCAGGCTGGCCCCGGGTCCCCATTCCCAGGCCCCTACACAAGCAGAGCCCAGCACACAGATCTGCCCATCCCTGCTGCATCCCCCGCTGGCCTCTGGGCTTGCTGCTGAGGATGCCTGGGCTGGGGTGCACAGGTTTGGGTGCGAGGCCTGAGACCCCCCATGGAACCCTCACCAGCTTCCAGGCAGCCTCAGGAGGGGGCCAGTGGACAGAGGAGCCCTCACTATCACACAGGCTGCTTCATTAAGGACAACAGTGACAGTCATTGTAACGATGGCCGTCTTCTACTAAGTGTCTACTGTATGCAGACAAACAGTAGTTCGCAGAATTACAGGTGCAAGGGCGCTTATTACAGGAGAGCCTTTAATAACTTCCACGTTCCCTCCACGTCCCTGAGGCTTAGGACACAGGCCCTTCACTGAGTTCCTGCACTGAGCTGCTGCCCTCTGGGCTGTGGGCTGTGTCGCGGGATATACCTGCCCACCAGCTCTGGGCATACTGGGCTCTTAGTTGTCCCTCTGAGCTAACTCTGAAGCCCCAGGGAACCCAGGCAGGGGTGGCGGGGCCCAGCAGCACCCCTAGTGGAGAGAGTCTGGGTTGGGGCCCCTCACTCGTGCCCAGGGGCCGGGCCTTGGAGGCACCAGGCTGGGTTCAGCCCCCCAGCCCCATCCCTGTTTCCTGGTATGTGCTTGGCCTGGGCTATGGTGCTCCATCTCTGACCTGTCTTCTCACTGCAAAGATGAGGATGAGGATACTGCAGGAGCAACTTTCTCCTCTCTCCCTACGTCTCTCCCCGCCCATCAGATGGGAAGCTCTTCCCCATGGCTGCTCCCCAGGAGGCTTGCTTGAGGAAAACGAATGGGGCAGGTGTGGGGAAGGGTGAGCCTGAGGGTCCCTGTGCCTTTTGGGTCCCTCTGCGTGGGGTGCAGGGCAGGCCTCCATTCTCCATGCACCTGGCCAGGTAAGGGGGCTCTGCAGAGCAGCGCATGGGTAATGAGGTCTTCACATGGGGTGGACATACAGGAGGCTAACCCTGGCCACCGTCACCCTGCTGGTGTGGCCAGCTGATTCCTGCTCCCTGTGAGCATTGTCCACTTAAGGTGACTGTCTTGTCCCATTTTCCCCAGATGTTCCCGGGTTTAGCCCTGAAAGTCCTGGGTTCAGGAAAATCTCTCAGTCCCAGGCACACTGGGAAGGTTGGTCGCTCTATTCTCAATTAGGTCAAGGGTCAAGGCGGTGGGTGGCAGGATGAGGGACAGCATTGGCCTTTGAAATCCCCCTAAGTACTGACCTTGGGTCATTGGGATAACACATACAGAAACACCCCATGCAAGGTCCCCAGCCCAGCCCTGGGGTATAGCAGGACCCTCGTGAAGGATCCCATCCCTCAGGCCCACCTTCTCCTTCCCCCCACCCCACAAACGACAACTGACAGACATCTCTATGTTTTATTGAAAATAAAAATGTCATGGTGCTTTCTTCCTCATCTGTGGCATATGGACACCCCCAGGGCTGCCGGAATTGCTTCTAGTACAAGTCTCAGCAGGAGACCAACCTTAATGGCTCGTTGGTGGATAAGACGGCATCACCTTGGACATCTGCCCATTGAGAGAACTCCCAGGAGCAACAGTCCTCCCCTGTACATGTGGCCCGTTGCTAAGAAGGCAGATTTCAGGATATTCACATTCATGCATTACGTATCTCACACTACCTGGGCATTTAACTCATACTTTGTACAGATGCAGAGAGTACAGTAGTTATGTATTTATATATATATATATATATATGTAGAGATCTCTTTAAATATATATAGCTATATATAATATGTTTATATTTTTACACATATTAGTCTTTCTTCCAAAACTTCCTTAAGAAGCTGCTTAGGAACACCTGAAACCTCTGGGAGACCCTGTGATCTGAGTTCCGAAGTTGGGCTCAACTGTGAGATGGCTGGGAAAGATCTCCTTGAGAAGATGAGAAGGGAAGGGCATCTCGTTCTTGACCTCAGTGCTGGGACTAGCCTGAGAATTGGTTTGTGTCTAGAAACTGCAGACTCATTTTAAATACAAGTTCTAAGCTCAAATACCAGGCTGGCATGGTTTTAAGTATGCTTAAGTCTCGTAAGCTCAAAATCTATTGGGTCTCCCTTGCTGTGCCATGAGACTTATGTTTTGAATGGCCGGCCTTGGGCTTGGTAGGGGGGTGGAGGTGGGTATTAAGTGAATCTTTTAAAAAAAACTAGGCTCTTCCCTTGGTGTTTGCGAACTGGGGTGAGAAGGGATTTTACAAGCTCAACTGAGAGGGAATTTATGGGCAAACCAGAGCCCTGGGTGGGTCCGTGGCTCAGGGAAGAGGATACAAGCCCCAAAGCGTGTCATGGCTCAGCTGATTCCTCACCAGGGAGCCTCGCCAGGGGCTGGAAGATTAGGCTAACTGCAAAATCCAGGCCTCCGAGATTTAAGCCAAGGTTGGGGATGGTGGGACCAGGCGAGTGTGTGCAAAGCTGGGCTATGCCCAGCCCCTGCAGGCTGCCCAGCACTCCATGATCCCTTAGCCAGGAACCTCCCCTCTGGCAGAAGGTGCCCTCTGATCACTCCCAAGCTTCTGAACAGCCCAAGGCATGGGCACTTTCTCATGGGTGCAGCACAGGGTGGTGTGTGCTTAGGGCACAGCTTGGGGGTTCGGCAGGCGCCAGGAGGCTGCAGGCAGTGGGGGAGAGTGCCCTGGGTGGGGTCTGCCAAGTTGCCCCCTTTGACCTGCTGCTGGCCTACATCCTCTGGCCTGTTTGTCATCTGGCTCTGTACCCTAAGAGCACTGTGAAGTACTGGCCAGGTTGGGGATAGGGGTGGCACTATGCTGATGCCCAGGTATCCAGGAACAGCAAAATGCAAATCCAAACCCAAAACAAGTCCTCAAATAGAAGGACATGAGGATGGAAGAAAACTCTTTATGTGAGGGTCCGCCCTGGGCCTGTCCTCAGCCTGCACCTGCTGACCCAGGCAGGACGATGACACACAGACAGCTCCGTGGGCACTAGGACTCTGGGACAATGGACATTTTAAGGTTTGGCCCAAATGAGAGCCGGTTTTCACGTGTGTCTGTCTTCCCTGGACTTCAAAGTCTCATCTGTAGCTTAAACACCTACCAGAGGAGCACACTGGCAGTTTAGGATGGAGACCAGGTCCTACAGGGCTTGACAGTGGAACCATTCAACGCACTGGGTTCCTTCTGAGCACATATGCAGGGGCAGTGGGGAGAACCACAGGGCCAGGAGTGTCCCACTCATTTTCCAAAAGATGCAGAATCACCCTGGACTTCCTAATGGGGCCCACAGGGAAGGCAGCCACTTGGGAGGCAGGCCAACTGGGCAAGGGTTACCAGCCTGAAGGGTCCCTCTCTTTCCGTCCCATTTCATCCCTGGGTGCTCCAACCATGCCGGAGGGCTCAGCACTCCTATAGCACTGGAAACAGACACTGACAGGAAGATATTGGAACAACACCTCCTTCTTGGTGACTGGGGCTGGGGGAGGGTAAAATGGGAAGAGGATGGAGGACTCTGGCAGACAGCCTGAGTACAACAGTCAGGCCTCAGGGGACTGTGGGGACATCCAGCACCTGGCCAGCGTCAGCCTGGCACAGCATGCCCACAGTGGATTTGGCACAAGTAGTGGCCTCTGCTAAGGCAGGGCCTGGCTCACGTCGATGCATGGGTTCGTATAGGGTCGAGCGTGGGGATGAGTGTGAGGACAGGTGCAGTGGCCTCTGCCCTTGCCCAGTGGCCCTGGACCTAGGGTTCAGTAAGTTGTTTTGCCCCCGGAAGGCCAGACACTGCCCCCGAGTGTAAACGAGCTCCTGGGTCTGCTCAGGAGGGGATTTTGCAGGCTGGGCTCACACCCTCCACGGCAGGCAGTCAGGAGCCGAGGGTGTGGGGTCTCAGTGGGGACAGGAGGGAGAAGGCAGGCCCTGAAGATTGACAACAACTGCAGATGGGGCGACGAACAGATGTGTGGGAAGCACCTTTGAAAGGGGACACCTGTCTCCTGGCTGTGCCGATGGCTTCTGTTGAGAATGTGGACAGAGGAGCAGGCAGGCTTCCTGGGAGGAGGAGAGGTTTCCGGCAGGGAGCGGTCCCCGGACCATCTTTCTTTTGGCTAAAGCGGGATGCCTCCCTGCTGTAGCAGAAAGACAGATCCCCGGGCTTTACCATGCGTGTGCTGTAGACAGCAGCTGGGGACAGTCGACAGACCAGACACCAGACAGGGAGGAGGAGGTGGAGGGCCTGGGGTGGGGACACTGTCCAGGTGCTGCACGCAGTGTGAGCCAGGCTCGGCCTGGTGTCTGAGCTGCCTGGGCCCACAGGCTGACCGGCGGCAAGCCTGGGAAGAGAATGGTTTCTCCTTTGGGAGGCTTGGGGCCTGTGAGGCAATGAAGTCCTGGACAAGCCCAGGTTAGCTCATGTCCATCTGCTTCCCCATGTCCACTAGTGCCACCAAGGTGTCCCTCTGGCCAGCGGGTCCAGGACCTGCAGACTCACACCACTGCGTTGTTCACGTCCACTCCTTTGTTGTTCTGGGAAGAGCTCATGGGATACTCAGCAACGCTCGTGCCATTTTCATCTTTTCTCAGTGGTTTCCTGTAAGTGGGAGTCGGGGGAGCAGGGAAGGCAAGGGAAGGGGAGGCAGGACACCATTAGTTATCAGCGATGACGGGGTGTGACCTCCAGCTAGCATCCCTGCTCCATGAGAGCGTCAGAAGGAAGCCCGAGCCTCTGTTCTTGGTTAGCGTCCTTGGGCTGCTAGTCCTTGTGGGGTTAATCAGAAGCTGGACGTGGTCTTAACTCAGGTGTCATGAAAACCGGGGCACAGGTGAGAGGGAAAGAGGGCAGCTGTTAACGATGAAGCAGGGACAACAGGTGTGAATCTGGACAAACAAGAAGTACACTCAGTCTAGCACGGTCAGGCTTTGACTGACCTCTGTGATCATGAGTGGGCAGAGAGATGACTATTCCAGGGTATGGAGAGTTAACAGAAGAGCAGTGCTGGCGCTTGAGATTGGCAATCTTCCTCAGTGTGGGCAAAGGCCAATGCAAAATGTGATGACGTGGATGGTGCTAGTGGTGATGCTGGTAGTAACGGTGGTGGTGAAGGTGGCAGCGGTGATGACACTAGTAATGGTGGTGATGACAGTCATGGGGAGGGTAATGGTGGTGGAGATGGTGATACCGGTGACGCAGGTGGTGATGGTGGCAAAAGTCACAATGGTGGTGGTGATAGTGATCACGGTTATGATGGTGGTGGAGGTGCTATTGGTGGTGGGATATGGTGGTGGAGATGTCGGTGGTGATGGTGATAGCAGTAATGATGGAGGTGGCAATGATAGTGATGGTTAGGGTAATGGTGGTGGTGATGGTTGCGCTGACTGGTGGAGATGGTGATACCGGTGATGGAGGTGGTGACAGTGGTAATGATGGTGGTGAAGGTCATATTGGTGGATGTGATAGTGATTATGATGGTAGAGGTGGTACTGGTGGTGGCGGAGTTGGCAGTGGGGACGGTGATAGCGGCCATGGTGATGGGGTGGTAATGATAGTGATGGTTAGGGCAATGGTGATGGTGATGGTTGAGCTGACAGTGGTGGTGATGGTGGTAATGGTGGCGGTGAAGGTCATATTAATGGAGGTGACAGTGGTTATGACGGTGAGATGGTATAGGTGGTGGTGAAGATGGCAATGGTGGTGATGGTGACAGTGGTAATGATGATGGGGTGCAATGACAGTGACGGTAAGGGCAATGGTGGTAGTGATGATGGTGGTGAATGTCTACACTAAATCAAGAACCACCAGTGGTTCTTCGAGCCATTTGAAGCTCATTCTAGAG
>PVKP010029126.1:0-29402 GCA_004027715.1 Plecturocebus donacophilus
CCTCCTGGGTTCAAGTAATTCTCCTGCCTCAGCCTCCTGAGTAGCTGGGATTATAGGCAGGCACCACCATGCCCAGCTAATTTTGTATTTTTAGTAGAGATGGGGTTTCTCCACATTGGTCAGGCTGATCTTGAACTCCTGACCTCAGGTGATCCACCTGCCTCGGCCTCCCAAAGTGCTGGGATTACAGGTGTGAGTGAACGTGTCCGGCCAGGTAGTTGTTTTTTCTATGTAGCTCAGTGTTCATTCTTGTTATCTATGAAAGAGCTGGCCTGATGTGGCTGACTCCACCATTATCAGAAGCAGAGCTCTTGTGGTTTTCCATTACATAAATTAGATATTAGGCCATTAGTGTCTCTGCACTTGGCTTTTATATTTTTAACTCCATAATCCTCCCAAGTCACTGAACATAGCTCTTCCTTCACCCAATACCTCCTTTAGTAATTTTTAAAATTAAATAATTTTTAAATTGTGATCAAATACATGTAACATAAAATTTACCATCTTAACCATTTTTAAGTGCACAGGTCAGTATTGTTAAATATGGTCACATTGCTCCACAGCCAGTCTCCAAAACCTTTCCTTTTTATTTTGCAAGAAAGGCTCTCCCTTTGATTTTTAATATATATATATTTTTTTAACAAATAGAGCCAGGCCAGGTGGCCTGTAACGCCAGCCCTTTTGGAGACCAAACCAGGTGGATCACTTGATTCCAAGAGTTTGAGACCAGCCAGGGTGACATAGCAAAACCCTGTCTCTACAAACAAACAAATAACAAAAAACAAAACAAAACAAAAATTAGCCGGGCCTGGTGGCACATGCCTGTACTCCCAGCTGCTCAGGAGGCTGAAGTGGGGGGATCACTTGAGCCTGGGAGGTAAAGGTTGCAGTTAGATAGCACCACTGCACTCCAGCCTGGGCAACAGAAACCTCATCTCAAAATAAAAAAGAGAATCACCCTCTGTCTCCAAGGCCAGAGTATAGTAGTGCGATCATAGCTCACTGCAGCTTCCAGCTCCTGGGCTCAAGTGATCCTTCTGAGTAGCTGGACCATGGGCATGAGCCACAGCCCCCAGCTTCCAGAACCTTTACATTTTCCAAAACTGAAACTCTGTACTTCACCTTTTCAACTCTAACTCCCGTTCCCCTTCCCCTTTCCTTGGCACCCGCCATTCTACTTCCTTTTCTTCTTTTTGGAAACGGAGTCTTGCTCTATCCCCTAGGCTGGAGTGTAGTGGTGTGATCTCGGCTCACTGCAACCTCTGCTTCCCGGATTCAAGCGATTCTCCTGCCTCAGCCTCCCGAGTAGCTGGGATTATAGGCATGTACCACCATGCGCAGCTAATTTTTTGTATTTTTTGTAGAGACGGGGTTTTGCTATGTTGGCCAGGCTAGGCTCAAACTGCTGACCTCAGGTGATCCACCCACCTCGGCCTCTCATAGTGCTGGGATTATAGGCGTGAGCCATCACACCTGGGCCCATGCTACTTTCTTTCTGTCTCTATGAATGGGACTACTCTGGAGACTTCCTAAAAGTGGAATCATACAGGATTTGTCCTTTTGCCACTGATTTATTTCACTCAGCATAATGTCCTCAAGGTTCATCCATGCTTTTCAACTCTTACATATTATCCCATAGTGTGGAATCCTGTGATTTCTGATCCCCAACTGTTGGACATCAAAGTTGCTTCCAGCTTTCACTGGAAGGAGAGAGGGAGAGACTACAAATGGGCCAAAGGAAGTTTTGGGGAGTGATGAGTGTGTTCATTATCTTTTTGCATTTTTTTGTTTTTTTGAGATGGAGTTTTGCTCTTGTTGCCCAGGCTGGAGTGCAGTGGTGTGATCTCGGCTCACTGGAAACTCCACCTCCCAGGTTCAAGAGATTCTCCTGCCTCAGCTTGCCAAGTAGCTGGGATTACAGGTGACTGCCACCATGCCCAGCTAATTTTTGTATTTTTAGTAGAGATGAAATTTCACCATGTTGGTCAGGCTGGTCTCAAACTCCTGACCTCAGGTGATCTGCCTGCCTTAACCTCCCAAAATGCTGGGATTACAGGCATGAGCCACTGTGCCCAACTGTCTTTTTGCTTTTTTCCCCCCATCTTTTCCCTGTTTTAAAACTTCTAGTTCAGGCCAGGCAATGGTGGCTCACGCCTATAATCCCAGCACTTTGGAAGGCCGAGGCAGATAGATGACGTGAGATCAGGAGTTTGAGACCAGCATGGCCAACATGGAGAAACCCCATCAAAAAATAAATTAATTAATTAAAAAATAAAACTTCTAGACTGGGTGTAGTGACTCATGCCTGTAATCCCAGCAATTTGGGAGGCCGAGGCGGGCAGATCATGAGATCAGGAGTTTGAGACCAGCCTGACCAACATGGAGAAACCCCATCTCTACTAAAAATACAAAATTAGCTGTCATGGTGGCATGAGTCTTAGTCCCAGCTACTTGGGAGGCTGAGGCAGAAGAATCACTTGAACCTGAGAGGTGGAGGTTGCAGTGAGCCGAGATTGCACCACTGCACTCTAGCCTGGGTGACAAAGCAAGACTCTATCTCAAAAAAAAAAAAAGGAAAAGAAAGAAATCTCTGTTTAGCTTGCAAGGCACCTTGCTGTCAATTCTCTCACAGTTTATCTGCTGCAGGAACATAGAGATGATTGTAGATAAAGATTTTGTTACCTTGGACCTGGTAAAGGCTGCTAGATTAAGTATATCTTGCCCAGCTTCCTGTTCATTACCTTGATTGATGGGACGATTTCATGGGTGTGTACATATGTCAAAATGCGTTGGATTCACTGGGTGCTGTGGCTCACACCTGTAATCCTAGCACTTTGGGAGGTGGAGGCAGGCAGATCACCTGAGGTCAGGAGTTTAAGATCAGCCTGGCCAACACGGTGAAACCTCATTTCCACTAAAAATACACAAAAAATCTGCCAGGTGTGGTGGTACATGCCTGTGATCCAAGCTACTCAGGAGACTAAGGCAGGAGGATTGCTTGAACCCGGGATGTGGTGATTGCAGTGAGCTGAGATCATGCCACTGCACTTAAGCCTGGGCAATAGAGACTCTGTCTCGAAAAAGAAAAAAGTGTTGGATCTCACACTTTAAACACGTGCAGCTTCTTGCCTGTTGATTATACCTCAGTAATGCTGGATTTTTTTGGTTTTGATTTGTTTTGTTTTTCTGAGACGAAGTCTCACTTTGTTACCCAGGCTGGAGTGTAGTGGCACCATCTCGGCTCACAGCAACCTCCACCCCCCAGGTTCAAGTGGTCCTGGCTGTCTACTGAGTAGCTGGGAATACAGGCACCCGCCACCATGCCTGGCTAATTTTTTTCTATTTTTAGTAGAGACGGGGTTTCACCATATTGGCCAGGCTGGTCTCAAACTCCTGACCTTGTGATCCACCTGCCTGGGCTGCCCGCCTTGGCCTCCCAAAGTGCTGGGATTACAGGCGTGAGCCACTACACCCAGCCAATGCCAGGGTTTTTTAACCATTAATAGCCCAGTGGGCTCCTCTCACATCCCACATGTATACTTAATCCTGTCCCTATGCGACTAACAATCAGATGCTAATCCCCCACCATCACCCCGCCCCATTACTCCAGCTTTAGGGCTGGGAACTGCTCATTTTTTCCCTCCAACCCCCAGAGACCAGATCTTCTCTCCTCCCTCAGTCTTTGAAGCCTCCCTAGCAGACCTCTCCCGCTTACTCTGGGATGCTGGGGTCCCTGGAGGTCTCACCCTGGCCTGACCATCACTAACTGGGGAGAGACCTAGAGGCAGACTTGAGCGCTCCAAGTTCCAGTGAGCCCAGGCTGGCTCAGAAGACAGGCCCATGGAGGGGGGTGGTGATCGGCTGGGGAGGGGGCTCTGCCTAGCCTAGGAAGAGCAAGGAGGGGCCTCTTAAATAGAGAATTTAATCTGATGCAGGATTTAAAAGGCAAGTGGGAACCGGCTGGGTGGAGGAAAAAGGGCACGGATGGAAAGAAACGCTTGGGGCTGGTCTTGGGAATTGCAGCATCTGAGTGGCATGGGGCTGAGGTAATCGGAGTTTGAACAGAGCTTCAGAAGAGACAGATGATTCCAGAAGGGTGAGAAGGTGGAGGCCCCTCTTTATTTACTTCCCACAGCCAGCACCAGGCCAGAGTTGGGCAGGCACCTGTTGGGGACCCTCATGATCCAGTATTGGTTGTAGGTTTTGAGGCTGTTGATCGGGGAGATGGTTGCCAGGGAATGGTTCCAAGAAGGTACAATAGGGGAGGAGGCGGGGATACCCAGGGGACATGGCCCAGCTCACTGAGGCTCCTGAGCTGCCGGGGGTGGGGTGTAGCAGTTAAGACATGCAGCTGGGTGTGGTGGCTCATGTCTGTAATACCAGCGCTTTGAGAAGCCATGGTGGGAGGATGGCTCAAGACCAAGACTGCAAGGTTAGACTGGGCAACATACCAAGACCCTATCTCTACAAAAATAATAACAAATAGTAGTTGGGTGTGGTGGCATGCACCTGTATTCCCCGCTGCTTGGAAGGCTGAGGCAAGAGGGTCATTTAAGTCCAGGAGTTCAAGGCCTCAGTGAGCTGTGATGGTGCCACTGCACTCCTGCCTGGGCAACAGAATGAGACCCCATCTCTTTAAGAAAGAAAAATCGCAGCCAGACACAGTGGCTTACTCCTGTAATCCCAGAACTTTGGTAGGCCGAGGCAGACAGATCACCTGAGGTCAGGAGTTCAAAACCAGCCTGGACAGCATGATGAAACCCCGTCTCTACTAAAAATGCAAAAATTATCTGGGCATGATGGCAGATGCCTGTAATCCTAGCTCTTTGGGTGGCTGAGGCAGGAGAATCACTTGAACCCGGGAGGCAGAGGTTGCAGTAAGCCAAGATTGCACCACTGCGCTCCAGCTTGGGCAACAAGAGCAAAACTCTCTCAAAAAAAAAAAAGAAAGAAAGAAAGAAAAAGAAAAGAAAAATTGCATGCTGAGCTCCTACTACCCTGAAAGCTTAGAGGATAAGTAGAAGCAGGAGCTTGCTTTTTGGGGAAATTTTAATCAGCAGAGGCAGTCCTGGGGAGGCCTCCACAGGGTCTTGTGAATCCTGAGCCCACTGTGAAGGCAGAGCAGCCCTCTTGTCACCCAAGGGAACTTCTAGCCTTGACTGTCTCCCTTGCTGGCTGAGTGACCTGTGACCTGCATCCAGTTACTTCTTCCTTTGAGGCTTGGGCTTCCCAGCTCCTTTTTTTTTTTTTTGGCTTCCCAGTTCCTAAGTTTCCTTTACAGGAATGTTCATGGAGATCAAGCCAACCATGCCTGTTAAGGTGGGGTTCTTTTTCTAGAGAGTTTGACCACCTGAACTAACATCCTTGCACCCTTCCACCTGTCCCTGTGTCTATTCTACTCATTCATTCATCTAGCAAATATTTCGTTGGCACCTAATGTGTCCAGCCCTGTCTGAGGCGCTGAGGATACAGCAGTGACTCAAACAACATTCTTTGCATTCGTGGGACTTATGCCTTGGGGTAAAGAAGACACCCCAGTGAAACAGATCAGCTGGGACAAGAGGGCTAAAGGAATTCCACAGGATCAGGAGACACAATAATACAGTGGCCTCTTTCATGGTAGTCTGAAAAGGCTTCTTGGAGGAGGTGACATTTGAGCTGAGAATGATGAGACAGTCAGACATGTATGTGACTGGGGTGCAAACATGGTACATGTGAGCTTGGTGAGTTGGAAGCCCAGCAGGCAGCAGTTGCTGTGGATTAAGCTGAGGAGGAAGAGGTGGGAAGGCAGCAGGGCCAGAATGCAGAGGACAGGAATGTGTCCAGAAATAAGGGGCTCAAGCAAGGTTAAACCCTAGATTTGGAGTCCACTTGTGGTCTTTGAGGGGAGTGGTACCTCAACTGGTTGCATCTCTGGTCGCTAGCACCCTGTGGGACCCCTGCTCAGAGAGGCCCAGAGTGGAAGAGATAGGGCCATCTGGAAGGGACAGCCAGGGCCCGGCACAGAGGCAGGCTGTGGCTATCTACAAAGCCTCCTTCCCTTACAGCACATCACGTGTTCCTGGCTGAGCCTCTGGCCGCAGGAGTCAGGTGACCCCAGGCAGCAGGCCAGGCTTCGGGGGCGGGTGACTGAGTGAATGTATGCAAGCGTGTGTGTGTTTTCATCTCTGGGAGGCCCAGACATCTGGGGTCTGAATTTCCTTTTTCACAACCGTGGACACATCCTTTATTTCCAGCTAATTGAAAGCAAAAACAAAACAAACCTATCTGCGTAGCTCTGATCTGCTGAGCAGTGCAAGGGTCCTTCAGGGTTCAGGGCAACCGTGGGGATCCTGCTTACTCAGACCCCTGGAGGGTGGCCAGGGATCCTCTGCTCATCACCCCCCACCCCACCTCCCATGTCGGTACAAAGCCCCGTGTCTCTCTGTTTCCCCCAATCCGGGGCTATTTTTAGCCTCTAAGAAGGATTATCAGTTCGGTTCCCAGGTGGCAGGGGCCGAGCTGGGAGTGGGGCCAGGGAGGCTTCAAACAGCAGCCAGGCTTGGGGGCGGGTGGGGTGAGGGGAGAATAGAGACTCGGGCCGGTCACACTGGCCTGGCCACCCACGAGGTGGCTCTGCAGATGACCCCGAAGCGGCTCTCGTCCAGCCCAGCCCAAACACATCACTGCAGCTTTAAGAGAAGGCGGCAGAGGCAAGGAAAGCTTCCAGCAGCCTAAGGCACCTCAGATGCTGGTGACCGTCCTGAGGGCTTGGAGGAACCATCTAGAAGCCTCCATAGGCCAGCACCGCCCCTTTCCAGACCACTCCCCATCCTGCCCCAGCCTCCTGTCTACTGGTAACCATTACGGCCACTAAGTTTTTTTGGGGTTTGTTTTTGTTTTTTGTTTTTTCCGAAACGGGTTGCTCTGTCACCCAGGCTGGAGTGCAGTGGCGTGATCACAGCTCACTGCAGCCTCAAACTCCTGGGCTCAAGCAGTCCTCCCACCTCGGCCTCTCAAAGTGCTGGGTGTGAGCCACCGCACCCAGTACTCTAAATTTTACTAAGTGCTCACTCCACTCCAGTTACCATTCCCAGCCTCTCCATGGGGAGAGGGGCTATTTGTTCCATTTTACAGATGAAACTGAGGCACAGAGAGGCCAGGTTACATGGCTGGTAAACGGGCGAGGCAGGAATCAGATCCACTGTGATGTCAGCATGGGGTGTTTATAAACCGCCTGCCTCCTGAGCCTTATAATAGCCTGGTAGAGCAAAGAGGGAATCTAGCTGTACCCATTTTTCAGATGGGACACCTGAGGCCTAGGAAGACAGAGGATGACAGGGAGTGAACAGAAGAGTTGGGATCCAAAAAAGAAAAGGTAGAAATTGAGGAACACATCCCTCAGCCTCACTTCCTCCCTTCCCTCAGGAGGAGAAGCTGAGCCTTGCTGGCCTGGGGCACCTGGTTACAGCCATACCTGAGCCCCTGTCCTGTGGCAGCCTCTGCCTCAATGCCCCAGGTGCAGGGTCTCTGGGCTGCTTAACCAGCCTTCAGGGAGGGCACCTGCCCCACCAACAGGTGAAGGAAGACACTGAGGCTCCCAGGGCGTTGAAGCATTGCAGCCAGGACTCTGGCCAGTCTGCTGGGCTCCAGACCCTGTTCTTTTTCTCAAACTACAGTATCTCTTATTTATCCTTTAAGAGAGAGAAGAGGGAAGGGAATAGACAGAGACAGATTAGCGAGAGGGTAGGACCTCTGGGGCTAGACCTCTGCAGTCAGGGTATATCAGTCTGAAGCCTCCTTGGAGAGCTCCCTGGTTTAGAAAGTGCAGGGTTAGAAAGTGCTGAATCAGGCACAGAAGAGCAGAGTTGACAACTGGTTATGCGTCCTTCTTCAACCCTCCCTGTAAAAACATTGCTTGGCCAGCTCCTGACATCACAGTGAGCAGGACGGGGTTGGGGAGAGCACTTTAACAGGATCCAAAGCAGGTCACCCCAGGGGCTGCTTTCAGGAAGAGGTGATAACTGAGCTGGGTTTTGACGGGTGCATAGGAGTTTGCCAAACAGAGAAAGAAAGTGTGTAAGCCCTTCAGGGCAGAGGTGTTGCTTGTTTTCCCCACTATTTTGTGTCTTCAGCACCTAGCATGGTGCAGTAAATACTAAATGAGTATTCTAGGCAGAGGCCGGTATTTGTAAAGGCTAGGATGTGTGAAACTATATGGTCTGGTGGGGGCAGAGTATTAACCAGTAAACTGGTGGCCTTGAAACTGGGCACATCAGCAGAGGCCTGAGATTGTGGGAAGCCATTGTTCCTGTGGTTCTCCCTCATCCCATAAGCTCTTCATGACTTGAATGCACCAAGGTGTACAAGGATGCAGCTAAGACCCTTGGATGAGGAGAAAACATGGAGCTGGGGGTCTGGATTCCTGGGACACCTAGCCCTCTTCTATCTGCACCCAGGAGTCTGTCAAATAGGTAGCAGGGTCTCTAAGAGAAGGTTGCACCAGTGACTCGGGAGGCTGAGGTGGAAGGATGGCTTGAACCCAGGAGTTTGAGGCTGCAGTGAGCTATGATCGGGCCACTGCACTCCAGTCTGGGTGACAAAGTGAGACCCTGTCTCTTAAAAAAAAATAGGGGATTTCAGGTACCCTGCAGTGTCATGGCTCTGGCTGTGAGGCTGAGTACAGTTGGGGCCAGGAGTGCCAAGCTGGCCATGTGTCCTTCAGCCCCATGGGTGCACAGGATCAAGCCAACCTTGTCTGCTAGTAAAGATGGTTTCATTTTCTAGAGAAATCAACCACCTGGGCTGAAGTCCCCACATCCACCCAGCTGTTTATGTTTCTACTCAGTCTCAGATACCTGGGCCTCGTTGTGGGTCTAGACTATCTGCTGTCCCACACCCTTGACTGCTTGTTGGGCCGCTGACTTCTAGTGTCCCTCCCCAACCAAAGTATCCAATGTTAGCAGCTGCTCCTAATGCCTCACTGATGCCTAAACGTCAGGTACCCCATGGCATGGTATTCTGACTGCCCTTCATGTGCACCCTCTTCCTTTGGGTTTTTGTTGTTATTGTTGTTTTTCCAAAACGGTCTTGTTGACCCCTTGCTGATAGATAGAGGACTCCACCTATGTTCATGGATTTCAACAGCAACCACTCATTGACAAGTCCTACCCAGACCCCACCCACCCCAAGCTGAATAGATCCTGCCTCTTTCACATGCCCACAGGAACATTTTAGCTGTGCCCTCCGCTGCCCACTTGTATTATCTGACACTTAGCCTGACTCCCGTCCTGAAATCAGCGCACCCATTCTGGTGCATCCATTTCTTCAGATTGGAAGGCTGACAGTTTGAGTATCCAAGTGGGGTGAGGCTGAAGATGGAATTAAATGTGTTAATCAGCTGACCTTGAGATGGGAGATTATCTGGGTGAACCCAGTGTCATCACAGGGGTCCTAAAATGATGAAGACGGAGGCAGGAGAGACGTTGTCAGAATGATGAGGTGGGAGAAACACCCAACTAGCCACTGCTGGTTCTGAAGATGGAGAAAGGGACCAGGAACTGGGGGATGCAGGCGGCCTCTAAAGCCAGAAAAGGCAGGAAACAGCTGGGTGTGGTCGCTAGAGCCCGCAGTCCCAGCGACTCAGGAGGCTGAGGCAGGATGATGGCTTGCACCCAGAAAATCAAGGCTGCAGTGAGCTATGACTGCGCATTCCAGCCTGGATGGCGGAGTGAGATTGCCTCCCTGCAGAAAATCTAGTCTGTTAGCAATTTTCTAGTATTTAATACATCATGATATACAGTAGATCTCTTGGACTTACTACTCCTGCTAACTGAAATTTCAAATCCTTTGGCCAATATCTTGCCAATTTCCTCTCCCAACCCTTCTCTTCTCTGGCTCCTTTTTGGAAGGCATTTGGCTCTTGCAGGGGGGACCCACCTCCAACACGTCTCTGGAATCTTTCCCCTTATCTCTATCTCATCTCACCTGACACGCTAGAGCACCCTCTTCTGGCCTACAAAATGCTACATCCTGCGTAGCAATGAACACCCTGAGGATCCCTGCATTATTCAAAATAAAACCAAGGGCTTTATTTGTAGAACCCCCACATTCCCCTGATGGGAATGTAAAATGGTGCAGTCTCACCCTGGAAAGCAGCTGCCCACCTTGGCCTCCCAAAGTGCTGGAATTACAGGGGTGAGCCACCGCACCCAGCTGCCCACCCCCTCAGGCTAGTCTTAAACTCTGGGCTTCAAGGAATCCTCCTGCCTCAGCCTCCCGAAGTGCTGGGATTACAGGCATGAGCCACTGTACCCTATTTTTTATTTTATTTATATTTTTTATTTACTCTCTTTTTGGAGACAGGTATCACTCTGTCATTCAGGCTGGAGTGCGATGGCATGGTCATAGCTCACTGCAGCCTCCACCTCCCGGGTTCAAGCGATTCTCCCGCCTCAGCCTCCTGAGTGGCTGGGATTACAGGTGCCTGCTACCATGCCTGGCTAATTTTTGTATTTTTAGTAGAGACAGGGGTTTCACCATGTTGGCCAGGCTGGTCTCGAACTCCTGACCTCAAGTAATCTACCCATCTTGGCCTCCCAAAGTGCTGGGATTACAGGCATGAGCCCCTGCACCTGGCGTATTTTTATTTTGTAACATCACAAGGTTGTCATGAAGAACTGACAAAACCAAGCTCTGGTGACCAAAACAAATGTGGGATTGGGGGCAGGGCAAGGTGGCTCACACCTATAATCCCAGCAATTTGGGAGGCTGAGGTGGGAGGATCGCTTGAGCCCAGGAGGTTGAGGTTGCAGTGAGGTATGATTGCACCACTGCACTCCAGCCTGGGCCACAGTGAGATCCTGTCAAAAAAAAAAAAAAAAAAAGAATGGAATGGAATGGATGTTACCTTTGGATGACAGAACAGGGGTGGAGGTTAATTGGGAAGAGGCAAGAGATAAGTTTCTAGAGGGAATATTTGTGGTAGGAGACTGGATCAGCCAGGTACATGGCTTTGTCCAAACTCCGTGACTGTGCCCTGAAGAGGTGTGTGGGCCAGGGGCAGTGGCTTACACCTGTAATCCCAACACTTTGGGAGGCCAAGGCAGGAGGATCGCTTGAGCCAGGAGTTTGAGACCAGCCTGGGCAACATAGGGAGACTCTCTCTCTACACAAAAATTTTTAAAATTAGCCAGTCATGGTGGTGTGTGCCTATGGGTCCTGGCTACTCGGGGACTGACATGAAAAGACCATTTGAGTCCAGGAGGTCGAGGCCGCAGGCAGCCATGATCATTACACTCCAGCTTGGGTGACAGAGTGAGACCCTGTCTTAAAAAAAAAAAAAAAAAAAAAAAGCATGCATTTCACCAGGGTAAATTTTACCTTGAAAGAAAAACCCCTTAAGCAAATATTGATCCTAGTTAATGATCTGTGTGCTGACATGTTTAGGGGTGATATGGCTTGAGGTCTGCTGCCTACATTGAAATGCATCAGGAATAACCAGACCAATGGGTGGATAGAGGGATGGACAGGCAGATGCAGGGGCAAACAGGTGATGAAATAAATAGAATGGAATGCAAAGGGGAGAATCTAGTGTTGAGAATACAGGTATTCACTGTAAAAATATTTCAACTCTTTTTTTTTTTTTTTTTTTTTGAGATGGTGTTTTGCTGCATCGCCAGGCTGGAGTGCAGTGGAGTGATCTCAGCTCACTGCAACCTCCGCCTCCCAGGTTCAAACGATTCCTCTGCCTCAGCCTCCTGAGTACCTGGGACTACAGGCAAGCACCACCATGCCAGGCCATTTTTTTGTATTTTAGTAGAGACAGGGTTTCACCATGTTGGCCAGGATGGTCTCAATCTCCTGACCTCATGATCCCCCCACCTCAGCCTCCCAAAATGCTGGGATTACAAGCGTGAGCCACCGCACCCAGCCCTTTCAACTTTTCTGTAGTTTGAAATGTTTATTGTAAAACGCTGGGGGAAGGCCAGGCATAGTGGCTCACGCCTGTAATCCCAGCACTTTGGGAGACTGAGGTGGGCAGATCATTTGAGGTTAGGAGTTCAAGACCAGCCTAGCCAACATGGTGAAACCCCGTCTCTACTAAAAATACAAAAAAATTAGCCAGGCATGGTGGCATGCACCTGTAATCCCAGCTACTCAGGAGGCTGAGGCATGAGAATTTCTTGAACCCGCAAGGCAGAGGTTGCAGTGAGCTGAGATCACGCCACTGCACTCTAGGCTGAGTGACGGAGAGAGACTCCATCTCAAAATAAAATGTTGGGAGAAATAATCCAGATTCCTCCCTGTGGCCCCCACACTGTGCATGCCCTGTTCTGTCCCTCATCACCTCCCTGGCCTCCCCTCCTCCCTCTCTCCCCCTTGCTCACTCTGCTCCAGCCACAGGAGCCTCTTTGCTGTTCCTCCAACACATCAGGCATGGTCCTGCCTCAGGGCCTTTGCACTTGCTGTGTATTTATCTAGAAAGCCTCTCCCCCAGCCCCACCTCCTTGTGTGCAAACCTGCAACTGTCTCGTCTTTTTTGTTTTTCCCAAAAATAGGGTCTTGCTCCGTCCCCCAGGCTGGAGTGCAGTGGTGTGATCATAGCTCCCTGCAGCCTCAAACTCCTGGGTTTAAGCCATCCCCTCATCTCAGCCTCCTGAGTAGCTAGAACTACAGATATATGCCACCACACCTGACTACTTTTTAAATTTTTTTTAGAGACAGGGTCTTGCTCTGTTGCCCAAGCTAGTTTTGAACTCCTGGGTTCAAGCGATCCACCTGCCTCAGCCTCCCAAAGTGTTGGAATTACAGGTGTGAGCCACTGCGCCTGACCCAACCTCATCTTTTTTGTTGTTGTTTTTCAGATGGAGTCTCACTCTGTTTCCCAGTCTGGAGTGTAGTAGCACAATCTCAACTCATTGCAACCTCCTCCTCCCAGGTTCAAGTGATTCTCCTGCCTCAGCCTCCCGAGTAGCTGGGGTTACAGGTGCATGCAAATACACCCCACTAATTAATTTTATATTTTTAGTAGAGAAGGAGTTTCACCATGTTGGCCAGGCTGGTCTTGAACTCCTAATCTGAGGTGATCCACCTGCCTTGGCCTCCCAAAGTGCTGGGATTACAGGTGTGAACCACTGCACCTGGCCTGACCTCCTCATCTTTAAGTCCCAGCTCAGATGGCACTCCTTAGAAAGCCTCTCTTTGGTCACATTTTAAATCACACCACTCTGTTTTCTACCTGGCCCCATTACACTTTGGAATCTCATCCGTGTATGAATCTGTTTACCTGTTTCTTGGCTGCCCTCTCTATTGGTCTACGAGGTGGACAGCAATGTGTTGGCTTTTTTCCCCTGCTGTGGCACCAAGGCCCAGCCCTGACCTGGCATGTACAAGTCAATTGCAGAACATCTCTTCGCCTGGATGGGTAGATGGATGGATGCAAGGACAGATGAGATAAATGGATGGATGGAAGGATGGGTGGGTGGAAGGACACACGGGTGAATGATGGGTGAACAGATGCATGGATGATGGGTGGATGGATGAATGGGTAGTGGATAGATGATGGCTGGATGGACAGATATTTGGATGGGTGGACAGATAGATGGATGGTAGATGGATGGATGATGGGTAGATGGACAGATTTTTGGATGGGTGGATGGATGATGGGTGGGTGGAGAGATGTTTGGGTGGGTGGACGGATGGATAAATGGGTAGGTATATGGATGATGGGTAGATGGATACATGGGTGGGCGGAGAGATGGATGATGGATAGAAGATGGGTGGATGGATGAATGGGTGGGTGGATATTAGGTGGATGATGGATGGATGATGTGTGGATGGATAATGGGTAGGTGGACAGATGTTTGGATGGGTAGACAGAGGGATGGATGATGGGTAGATAGATTGATAGGGGGATGGGTGGACAGACGAATGAATGAATGAATGAACAAACTTTCTGAGCGGGAACCATTGTGGTAGGCCGGACTCTTGGCTCAAGATCTCAGGAAAGGGAGCAGCTCTTTGGGCTCCACAAACAGGCCGGGACATGCTGGCTGGAGCTGCCCCACTTTGACTGCCGCTCTGTTATCCTGCAAGCTCAGTCATGCGATAGGCTCTCTTACCCACCACTTCATGGCCTCTGGGATAGCGGGTGAGACCCCTGAAATTCCCACCTAGAGGGAAGTCCACCTTCCAAAGGATGACCAGGAAAGGAACTCTGGATTCCTTTTTTGAGATGGAGTCTTGCTCTGTCGCCCAGGTTGGAGTACAGTGGCACCATCTTGGCTCACTGCAACCTCCGCCTCCTGGGTTCAAGCAATTCTCTGCCTCAGCCTCCCACGTAGCTGGGATTACAGGCACACGCCACCACGCCCGGCTAATTTTTTTATTTTTAGTAGAGATGTGGTTTCACTGTCTTGGCCAGGCTGGTCTTGAACTCCTGACCTCATGATCCACCCACCTCGGCCTCCAAAACTGCTGGGATTACAGGCATGAGCCACCTCGCCCAGCCAAGACTCAAGTTCTTGACCCCATGCAGCCACTCCCCTGACTTCTGGCTACCATCTTGGCATCAGTTAAGTGCAGAATAGTAACTATTGTGTTGGGCTGTGTTATTACTCTTGTTAAGGATCAGTGGGCCAAACACTTTAGATTGAGAAGCCTGGGTATTACTGTCTGTTTCACAGATGAACTTGAGGTTCAGAGAGGTCAAGTCATTTGCCTGAGGACACACACTTCAACCCTGCCTCTAACACTGACCAGGCAGTTGGGGGCAGGGGGATGAGAATGGAGTGGTGGCTAACGCCTCTCTCTTCTGGGGCCACAGGACGGTTCCAAAGTCCCAGACAAGGGGAGTTCCATCTTCCAGTCCTGCCTCCTGGTTGTCAGCTGTGCTGTTAGGAGCCCAAGTAGGAGTTCTGAGGCTCCAGCCTTTCAGGCCCACTTGCCCCACCCATTTCACTTGCAGAGCTCCCAGCTAACTGGAACCTGTGTCCACAGAATGCTGTCCAGTTTCAACGAGTGGCTTTGGCAGGACAGGTTCTGGTTACCACCCAACATCACATGGACACAGCTGGAAGACCGGGATGGCCGTGTCTACCCTCACCCCCAGGACATGCTGGCAGCCCTGCCCCTGGCGCTGGTCCTCCTGGCCATGCGCCTCACCTTTGAGAGGTGAGTGACCCATCACCCCCACAGCCGCTCCAGCATGTGCTCCTGCCCCCGAGTGCAATTTGCCATTGCAGCACATCCCCAGCAGAAGCTGGCTTTTCACCAAAGCGCTTTCCCCGGCTCCACCCTGCCCCTAGCTGCCTCCATCCACACTTCTGGCCTCTGATTGCTGGTTTATCGGAACACTGGCCACAGATTGGGGCTGGGTGTGCCAGCATCTTCATAAAACAGGAATGGGAGGCTGGGCCTATAATCTCAGCACTGAGAGGCTGACGCAGGCGCATCACTTGAGGTCAGGAGTTCAAGACCAGCCTAGCCAACATGGTGAAACCCTGTCTCTCCTAAAAATACAAAAATTAGCTAGGCGCACACCTGTAATCCCAGCTACTCAGGAGGCTGAGGCAGGAGAATCGCCTGAACCTGGGAGATGGAAGTTGCAGTGAGCCAAGATTGTGCCACTGCACTCCAGCCTGGGCAACAGAGCGAGACTCCATCAAAAAAAGAAGAAGAAAAAAAGACAAATGTGAGTTGGGGGTGTTATCCCATCCCAAAGGCATCCCAGGGACTCTGTGAAGGACAGTGGGGAGGGTGGAGGGTTTTCCAGTTTCAAACGCAGGGGTTTTAGTCCTTGTTTAAAAAAAAAAAAAGAATATGCCAGGTATGGTGGCTGATGCCTGTAATGTCAGCAATTTGGGAGGCCGAGGCGGGTGGATCGCTTGAGTGCAGGAGTTCAAGAGCAGCCTGGGCTACATGGTGAAATCTCATCTCTATTTAAAAAATACAAAAGTTAACTGAGAGTGGTGGCTGGTGCCTGCAGTCCTAGCTACTTGGTGGGTGGGGGCTGAGGCAGGAGGATGGCTTGAGCCCAGGAGTTCGAGGCTGCAGTAAGCTGTGATGGCACCTCTCCAGCCTGGGTGACACCTCTCAGGGAAAAAAAAAAAAAAAAAAGCCTGAGCCCCATCAGTAGCTGAGACTACGGGCATGCACCACCACACCTGGCTAATTTTGAATGCAATAGCGTGATCTTGGTTCACTGCAATCTCTGCCTCCCAGGTTCAAGCAGTTCTCCTACCTCAGCCTCCCAAGTAGCTGGGATTACAGGTGTGTGCTGCCACACCCAGGCTAATTTTTGTGTTTTTAGTAGAGACAAGGTCTTAGCATGTTTCCCAGGCTGGTCTTGAACTCTTGAGCTCCAGCAATCCTCCCACACTCCACCTCCCAAAGGAGACGCTGCCTCTTAATACAAAAACAAGAATCCTAACTTCAAATTTCAGGTCTTCTGCCCACTCACAGTGTCACCTTGGATATATCTCTTACCCTGTGAGCCTCAGTTTACCCATTAGGATAGTGGGACTGAGTTAGGGTTAAGTGAGCCAGTGCATAACATGGACTTGGCCTTATGCTTAGCAGATAATAAGCGCTCCTTAAATATCTGCCCTTTCTTTCCACATCATGATTAGTCTGCAGTGAGTTCCTTGCTAGGCTGCTCTGGGCCTCAGTTTCCCCAAATGAGGGATGATGTTGGGATAGATGGTGGATATAAAATGCGGTTCCCACCTGTGGTGTTGGGGCGCCCTCTTGTTGGCTATGTGGTGATTGACCAGAGTCCCTGATCTCCAAGTCCCTACCCTGGAATGGGGGATGCTGGGGGGAGGGGCTTGGAGAGAGACCAGACCTGCCCCTGTCCCTGCCCCTGGGAGCCCCTAGACTGGCGGGGGACTCAGACCAGGGCCCAGGCCACAGTGAGACAGGCAGTGAGGAGACCCTTATCCCTGGTTTGGGATTGGGCAAAGGTACCTAGGTACCCCAAGAGTTGGTCTGCACACCCCTACCCTGCAGACAGGTCCAGCTGCCTTTTTTTTTTTTTTTTTGAGACAGAGTCTGACTCTGTCACCCAGGCTGAAGTGCACTGATGGAATCCTGGCTCACTGCAACCTCCACCTCCAGGTTCAAGCAATTCTGCCTCAGCCTCCTGAGTAGCTGGGATTACAGGCACCAACCAGCATGCCCTGATGATTTGGTTTTGTTTTTTTGAGATAGAGTTTTGCTCTTGTTGCCCAGGCTGGAGTGCAATGGCCTGATCTCGGCTTACAGCAACCTCCACCTCCCAGGTTCAAGCGATTCTCCTGCCTCAGCCTCCTGAGTAACTGGGATTACAGGCATGTGCTACCATGCCCCGATGATTTTGTATTTTTAGTGGAGACGGGTTACACCGTATTGGTCAGGGTGGTCTTGAACTCCCACCTCAGGTGATCTGCCCACCTTCGTCTCCCAAAGTGCTGGGATTGCAGGTGTGAGCCACCAAGTCTGGCCTGATTTTGTATTTTTAGTAGAGATAGATTTCACCATATTGGTCAGGCTGGTCTCGAACTTCTGCCCTCAGGCGATCCACCCATCTCATCCTCCCAAAGTGCTGGGATTACAGGCGTGAGTCAGCTGCCTTTCTTATGTTTGGTCTATCGCAGCAGCCCCGCTACCTCTCCAGGGCCCCAAGGGGTGAGGCCAGGAGTTAGTGGAAAATTGAGTCCTGCCCCATAAGCCTTTCTGACTCGGGCCTCCAAACCTTCTATTCAGATGGAGAAGGAAGCCCCTTCACGTCACACACTGCTATGTGCCGGCTGTTCTGAGCCTGGAACTTTGCCCCTCCAAGACTTGAATTCCCCACCGATAGCATGTTCGCCCCCACACACAGGCAGTCCTTTCTCTTCACCTAGACTGATGGGTTCTGTCTCTCTTGTACCCAGATTCATTGGCCTGCCCCTGAGCCGATGGCTAGGTGTGCAGGATCAGACCAGGAGGCAGGTGAAGCCCAACGCCAGACTGGAGAAACACTTCCTCACAGAAGGCCACAGGCCCAAAGAGGTGAGAGTTTCCCATGCCCTCCAACTGGCACTACTACCCTGGGGGTGGGGCCTGCGGGTGGTATGTGGCCCATTTGTTGGAGTAGGGGAAGTGAAGGTGGGTTCAGGCACCCCTACAATGTCCCCTCTTTCCACTGTTCATCCCCAGTTCCCTGGGAAATGAGCGCAGCTCCACCAACCTCCCTGGGAGAGGAGGCCCCACCCCTCCAGCCTCCCTGGGAGATGGAGCCCCGCCCCGCTAAGCCTCCCTGGGAAATGGGTCCCACCCTTCCAGCCTCCCTGGGGGATGGAGCCCCGCCCTACCCAGCCTCCCTGGGAAATGGGTCCCGCCCCTCCAGCCTCCCTAGGAGATGGAGCCCCGCCCCCCCAGCCTCCCTGGGAAATGGGCCCCGCCCTTCCAGCCTCCCTGGGAGATGGAGCCCCGCCCCTCCAGCCTCCCTGGAAGATGGAGCCCTACCCCTCCCAGTCTCCCTGGGCCTCAGTGGGTACAGTTGCCCAGTGGACAGATTCTAGGAGGCTGAAAGTAGTTGCTTGCTCTCCTATCTTGGGAAGGAATGGAAGGTCTGACTGTGCTGGTGGGGGATGGAATAACAAGCAGCCCTGTGATCCTCCCTCCATTCCTGCCTCTGGTGTGGACAGGCTCTGCGCTGTGGAAGCGTGGCCGGGTCCAGAGTGGGGTGGGGAATGGTGAAGACCACGTACCCTAGGGGCGACAGGCCAGCTTCCACAGAGCTAGAAACCATGTGACTCCCCCTTTTCTTGTCAATTTCCCTCCGCAGGGAGGGCTTGGGGGTGGGGCAAGGTCTAAACTGCCTGCCTAGGTTGGATGTGTGTAGAGCCACAGCCCTACAGGGTCGTGGGGTGTCCCCTATCGCTGTGCTGAGGCACAAGATCCAAGAAAGAAGAGACAAGACACGGAAGGACAAAGAAAGCACAGCTGGGCTCGGGGGGCGGGACACGCCATGTATATAAGTGGAGACAGGCGAGGCCCCAAACGTCCAGAAGCATCTGTATTACGTATAGGTTATGGGGAAGGGTAGTGAGTGAAGTCATCTTTTTTTTTTTTGGAGCCGGAGTTTCGCTCTTGTTACCCAGGCTGACGTGCAATGGCACGATCTCGGCTCACCGCAACCTCTGCCTCCTGGGTTCAAGCAATTCTCCTGCCTCAGCCTCCCGAGTAGCTGGGATTACAGGCGTGCACCACCATGTCCAGATAATTTTTGTATCTTGACCTCGTGATCTACCCGCCTCGGCCTCCCAAAGTGCTAGGATTATAGGCGTGAGCCACCGCGCCCAGCCGAGGTCGTCTTTAAGGACAGTGATAGGGTCGACATTCACGTGAGTGATAAGCAAGGGGTCCACCCCCATTAGGTCACCTAGGCTAGGAGGTAGGCCATGCGCAGTGAAGAGGGTGTAATGTGCAATATCTCTTACCTAGGGGCAGGCTACTTCTAAGGGATTCTATAGGAGGATGCTTTAAGCAGCAACAGAGCTGACAAGGTCTACAGCCACCTGCTGGCAGCTTCCATTGATTTCTATAGGAGGATGCCCTGAGCCAGCACAGTAGCTGGAGAGCAGACAAGTTATACAGTCCCCAAGGCGCGACTATACTGGAGGGGTTTTAAGCCCTCCAGCGCTCTCGGGATTGCCCCGAGGGCAGCCTTCCACAAGAACTGGATGCAAGGTACAACTCCTTTATCAGGAGTGGCTCTTGCTCCACGTCTGCCATACAGCAAGTATCTTTACGATACCGAATGCTGGCGCCTGGGCCAAAGGTGCTTGTCCTTGTATAACTGCTTTTCCCTTAAATCATGCTGTGCACCGTGTCTGCTCTAGACATTCCTCCGACTATAAGCAAGGTATGCTTATATATGTTGTATAGCTGCTTATCCCTTAATTCATGCTCTGTACCATGTCTTCTGCTCTAGGCATTACTCCCACTAAGAACTAAGATATAAACATACATATATAAATGAGTAGTAAGATATTCTTCAGGCACTAATTCTATAAACTAACATATGATTATATATCAAGGATAAAAGGATATAACTTAGTAACACTACAAACTGAGATATTCTTCAGGCACTAATTGTGCCGGGAATCTGCTTCTCTCCCCTTCCTTGGTGCCCAGATTGGGGGTTACCCACAGAGGTGACAACTGGCCATTCTGGAGGGGCGCAGGAAAGCCTCTCTGGGGGCAGGGGATGCTGCACGCCAGCGTCTCTCTTAATCCCATTCCCCACCAGCGACCTGCCTGCCCTGTGAACAGGATTTGCTTTTTTTTTTTTTTTTTGAGATGGAGTTTCACTCTCACCCAGGCTGGAGTGTCTCGGCTCACTGCAACCTCCACCTCCTGGGTTCAAGTGCTTCTCCTGCCTCAGCCTCATGTGTAGCTGGGACTACAGGCACATGCTACCACGACCAGCTAATTTTTGTAGTTTTAATAGAGACAGGGTATCACTATGTTGGCCAGGCTGGTCTTGAACTCCCGACCTTGTGATTCGCCCACTTTGGCCTCCCAAAGTGCTGGGATTACAGGTGTGAGCCATGGCACCTGGCAGGATTTGCTTCTCTTAAGGCCCAACTGTTCTGCAGGACCCCACCCTGGGACCCCTAACACTGCCTCTGCATATAGACAGGGCCATCCTGTAGGCAAGACATGGGGCTGCAGTGGAGGAGAGTACAGAGCCACGTCCTGTGAGGACATGGGGGGAAGCCACCACAGGGCCTCTGTGACCCTTGTCCCCGTCACCCCCTCCCCAGCCCCAGCTGTCCCTCCTGGCCGCCCAGTGTGGCCTCACGCTGCGGCAGACTCAACGATGGTTCCGGAGACGCCGGAACCAGGATCGACCCCGGTTGACCAAGAAGTTCTGTGAGGCAAGGTAAGCCCAGGATGGGGCTGGCTGGGGCTTCTGGGGTGCAGGGCAGCAGGGGGTTGTCTGCTGTTTTCACAGCTCTCTCCCTGTCTGCAGCTGGAGGTTTCTCTTCTACCTGTCCTCCTTTGTGGGCGGCCTCTCCATCCTGTATCACGTGAGTATACCTGACTGCTCACCTGCCCCGCCCCCCTGTCCCAGAAACACCTCCTATGCCCCAGGCCTGGCTCTGGTGGGAGGGGGTGTGTGGAGGGGTGTAGCCAGAGAGGAAAACATGCAGCAGAGGGGGAAGAGAGCTTGGCAAGGTGGTGGTGAATGTTCACTCAACAGGTACTTAGGGAGGCTCTACCATGTATCACAGGTTTGGGTATCTGAGGAGGCCCCGCCCCTCTCAGTCTCCTTGGGCAATGAGACTCCACCCCATCTGTCTTCCTGGCTGATGAGGCCCCGCCCCCTCTGTCTTCCTGGCTGATGAGACTCCACCCCTTCTGTCTTCCTGGCTGATGAGGCCCCACCCCCTCTGTCTTCCTGGCTGATGAGGCCCCACCCCCTCTGTCTTCCTGGCTGATGAGACTCCACCCCCTCTGTCTTCCTGGCTGATGAGGCCCCACCCCCTCTGTCTTCCTGGCTGATGAGGCCCCGATTCTGCTGGCCTCCTTGGAATGAGCCCCCCACTCTCGAGTGAGAGGCAGAAAAAAGCAGGGCTGGGTAAAGGCAGCATCTATGACATTATGGAAGGAGTCCCAAAGAGGCCACAGACTCAGGCTGGGAGGCTGGATTCTCACCACCGCACAGCCTGACACCTGTTTCCCTGCAGGAGCCATGGCTGTGGGCACCAGTAATATGCTGGGACAATTACCCAGACCAGGTGAGTGGCAGAGAGTATGTGAACACTTGGCGGGTCAGAGTGATGATGATGGTTGCTGCAGCCATGGTCCTGAGACCCGAACCCTGACACTAAGCCATCATTCCCCTGAGTCCCACTCTCTATCTTTAATTCCCCTGTGGAAGAGAGAAGGGCCAGGAAACTCCAGGCAGGAGTTTCCACCAAACCACTACCCTTGATTACCTCCAGGGATGGGGAGCTCACTCACTGGGATTCAAGTGTCCTGGTTTTGGGTGAAGGGAGAGGGTCCTGAGCCATGCCCGTGCCCGATGGGAGCCTTCGCTCCCCACAGCTAACCTTGCCCTGCCCTGCCGCAGACCCTGAAGCCATCCATGTACTGGTGGTACCTCTTCGAGTTGGGTTTCTACCTCTCACTGCTAATGAGGCTGCCCTTTGATGTCAAGCGCAAGGTGAGGCTAAACAAGAGTCTGGAAGCCCCCGTCTCTGGGCAGGGAGCTGGGGTGCTGGGCGGTGAGGCGGCCTCACAACCACATTCTGAGAACCTCCTGGTGCCTCTTGCATGAGGCGGCGAGGCCACACCAACTCTCTGAAAGAGCTTGCTCCTTGGGGTGAGGGGCATCAAGCCTCCTCCAGCATCAAGCCTCATCCCCACTATGACCCCCCCGTCTCCCGCAGGATTTTAAAGAGCAGGTAGTGCATCACTTCGTGGCAGTCGTCCTGATGACCGTTTCCTACAGCGCCAACCTGGTGCGCATTGGCTCTCTGGTACTGCTGTTACACGATTCCTCCGACTACCTGCTGGAGGTAGGCCTGGCCCCTGCCTGACGCCTCTCAGCTGCTGTACCCAGCCCCTCCCAGGTGCCCCTCCCATTCCTCCCAACCTTCCAGGGAGGTGAAGCAAAGCCCCGCCACTCTCAGCCTCCTTGGGAGATAAGGCCCCGTCCCCTCTTCCTAGCTGAGGCCCTGCCCTTCCTTGCCTCCTTGGGCAGTGAGGCCCCACCCACCTGTCTTCCTGGATGATTAAGCCACACCCCTCCCAGCCTCCTTGGGCAGTGAGGCCCCACCCCACCCGTCTTCCTGGATGATTAAGCCACACCCCTCCCGGCCTCCTTGGGCAGTGAGGCCCCACCCACCTGCCTTCCTGGATGATTAAGCCACACCCCTCCCGGCTTCCTTGGGCAGAGGCCCCGCCCCTCTCATCCTGCTTTGGCAATGAAGCCCCGCTCCCTCCGTCTCCCGTGAGATAAAGTCCTGCCCCTCTCAGCTTCCCTCCTTGGAGGACAAAGCTACACGCATGTGCAGACACACATGTATTCACACACTTTCTTTTTTTTGAGATGGAGTTTCACTCTTGGCGCAATTTCAGCTCACTGCAACCTCCATCTCCTAGATTCAAGCAATTCACTTGCCTCAGCTTCCCAAGTAGCTGGGATTACAGGCACCCGCTACCACGCCCAGATAATTTTTTTATTTTTAGTAGAGACAGGGTTTCACCATGTTGGCCAGGATGGTCTCGAACTCCTGACCTCAGGTGATCTGCCTGCCTCAGCCTCCCAAAGTGCTGGGATTGCAGGTGTGAGCCACCACGCCTGCCCTATATTCACACTCTTTACCTTTCTAGGTAGTTCCTGGAAAGTTAGGTCCCACCCCAACTCACCTGGTCCTTCCCATGGCACCTCGCCTTGAGACCAGGCCCCTACTTGCCTGGCCCCTGATCCTGAGCGCATTTCTCTCTGCTGCCTTCCTCAGGCCTGTAAGATGTTCAACTACACGCAGTATCGGCGAGTGTGTGATGCTCTCTTCCTCATCTTCTCCTTGGTCTTCTTCTACACCCGCCTGGTGCTCTTCCCTACCCAGTGAGTGAGCCCTCCTGTGGGGATCAGGGAGGTGGGAGGGCATTCTGAGATTCCAAGACTGCCTTACCCTTGGTGCCCTGCCCCAGGGAGCTGGGGATATTGGCTGGGAGACTCCAGGAGGAGGCAAGGGCTTCCAGGCACAGGGCACAGCATATGCAAAGGCCCAGAGGTGAGACAAACTGAGAATTATACTTACCATTACTTAGCATTCCTGGACCACAGAGTAGAAGAGATAGGGTTGCCAGCACACCAAAGTCTGCCTAGTAAGTATTTGTGGGGCCTCTTGAATATGCTGGGAACACAGCAGAGGCCATAGTGCAAAGATCCCTGCCTTCGTGAGCAGACATTGCGATGGGGGGGGGGACAGGGGGAGCAGATGGTAAATGAGGCAGCCAGGTGAAATAGACAACACTAGAAGGAGTGACTGTACTAACGAGAAAATTAAGTCAGGGGGCCAGGCATGGTGGCTCATGCCTGTAATCCCAGCACTTTGGGAGGCCGAGGCAGGCGGATCACTTGAGGTTAGGAGTTTAAGACCAGCCTGGCCACAGGGTGAAACCCCATCTCCACCAAAAATACAAAAATTAGCTAGACAGGATGGTGCATACCTGTAATCCCAGCTACTCGGGAGGCTGAGGCAGGAGAATCACTTGAATCTGGGAGGTGGAGGTTGCAGTGAGCCTGGATTGTATCACTGCACTTCAGCCTGGGTGACAGAGTGAGACTATCATAAATATATATATAAACACATACACACACAAGCCAGGTGTGGTAGCTCCCACCCCTGCAATGTCTGCTCACGAGGACAAGGATCTTTGTACTGTGGCCTCTGCTATGTTCCCAGCACATTCAAGAGATCCCACAAATATTTACCGGGCAGACTTTGGTGTGCTGGCAACCCTGACCTCTCCTTCCACTCCGCGGTCTAGGCACGCTGAGTAATGGTAAGTGGCCTATAGTCCCAGCTACTCAAGAGGCTACAACAGGAGGATCACTTGAACCCAGGAGGCGGAGGCTACAGTGAACCAAGATTGCACCACTGCACTCCAGCCTGGGTGACAGAGGGAAACTTTGTCTCAAAAAAAATAAAATTGGCCGGGTGTGGTGACTCACACCTGTAATCCCAGCAATGTAGGAGGCCGAGGTGGGCAAGTCACCTGAAGTCAGGAGTTTGAGAGCAGCCTGGCCAACATAGAGAAACCCCATCTCTACTAAAAGTACAATAATTAGCTGGGCATGGTGGTACATGCCTGTAGTCCCAGCTACTCGGGAGGCTGAGGCAGGAGAATTGCTTGAACCCAGGAGTCAGAGGTTGCAGTGAGCCAACATCATGCCATTGTACTCCAGCCTGGGTGACAGAGCAAGACTCTGTCGCTAAATAAATAATTTTAATAAAGTTGGGAAGAGAACAGGAATTATGGGCGGGGTGGGTAGTTGGTAGTTGGAATTACAGGGGGCAGGGAATGCCTCGCCGACAGCATTTGTACAGGCAGATGGGAGGGAGTGAAGGACAGAACCATGTTGATCAGAGGAGAATAGGGTTCCAGGAAGAGAGAACAGCATGCACAAAGGCCCTGAAGCAAGACGGTGCCTGGCATGTTAGAGGAACAGCGAAGAGGCCTTTGTGACTGGAGCACAGTGGGTGAGGAGGAAGGCAGGGAGGAGATGGGGGTAGGCCGTCCAGGGCCTTGATGGGGGGAGGACTTTGGCTTTGACCTGGAGGGAGATGTGAGCCATGGAGGTTAAGAGCAGAGGAGGGATTCGATCTGACCCAGATGTTCTGGGTGCCCTCCAGCAGCTGCAGGGAAACAATGGGAAGTGTGGGCAGGAGTGAGGGGACCCAGGGTAGGCGAGAGAAGTGGGCAGACCCAAGGGGATGCCTTTGGGGTCAGGAGATGGGAACACGCACAGAAGGAACTGCTGGAGGCATCAGGAGTTTTGCCCTGCTGGGTTTGAGGGGGTCTGTAGCCTTAGAGAAGACACGGAGAAGGCACTGGACATGCCATTCTGGGCTTCTGCGGAAAGAGGTAATATAGGACTTGCCAGTCCATGGCTGGTATTTGCAGCCACTATCCTGGATGGGGTCACCTAGGGACCAGATTTGGACAGAGAGGCTCAGTCCTGGAGCTCCCTGATGTTTGCATGTCGAGAGAGTAAGAAAAGGGCTTATGGAGCATATGAGTCAGATTGCATCACTCCTCTGCCTACAACCCTCCATGGCTCCCACCTGTCTTGGGGTCAGAGCCTGAGATTAGGCAGAAGTGGCTGTGAGATGGGGAGATGGTGGGGTGGGGGGGAGCCAGAGAGGGAAGGGGCCCAGGGAGAAGGGCGGGCTACTGGGCACCTGCTGTACTGGCTGGTGAAGGTTGGGGCTGGGGCTGAGCACTGTGTAGTGAGGAAGGCGAGATCACTGGTGACCCTACAGTTGATTTCAGGGTAGGAGAAACATGGCAGCTACAGCCAGTACTTCAACAAGTTCCAAGAAATAAGCCTACGGGAAAAAGAATTTGGTAGCCAGAGGGACAGAGTCGAGTCAACAGAGAACTTTTTGGTTTTGGCTTTTTCTTGTGTGAAATAACAGTGGGGTTGGCATTGATGATTAAGAACCAGCAGGAAGGCCAGGTGCAGTGACTCACGCCTGTAATCCCAGCACTTTGGGAGGCTGAGGCAGACAGATCATTTGATGTCCGGAGTTCAAGACCAGCCTGGCCAACATAGCAAAACCACCTCTCTACTAAAAATACCAAAATTAGCCAGGTATGGTGGTGGGTGCCTATAATCCCAGCTACTTGGAAGGCCAAGGCAGGAGAATCGCTGGAACCCGGGAAGCTGAGGTTGCAGTGAGCCAAGATCATGCCACTGCACTCCGGCCTTAGGGACAGTGTAAAGCTCTGTCTTTGCACTGAGTTTCAGAAGAGAGGGTGCGGTGGGAGCTGGCTCCAGGACAGTGTCCCAGGCAACAAGCAAGAAGGTGGAATTTGAGGGGAGGAGCGGGGCGTTCGGGAACATTCTTTCCAACCGACGGGTTGCACAGTGAAAACGAAGCCTCGCCCCTCCCAGACTCCCAGGGAGACAAAGCCCTGCCCCTGTCTGGCTCCCTGGGTGAAGCCCCGCCCCTCCCGTGTTCTTGTATCGAGCCCCGCCCCTCTTAAACTCTGGGAGATGGAGCCCTGCTGCCTCTCAGTCTTCCTGGGAGATGAGGCCCCACTGCCTGCCTTCCTGAGATGTGAAGCCCCTCCCCTCTGAAATGAGAAGGCAGCCACCTGCTAATGAGAGGGAGGTGATAGGGGTCTGAGAAAAGGGGTCAAAGTGCCACCCAGTAAAGCAGCTGGGATCATAAGCACCCTCTTGGGTCGGGGTTCATGGTCATGAATAGCCAGTCGGGGAGCTTGTGTGTGTTCTGCTCATTTAGTACAAGCCAGTGAGAGGGGCCCTTCAGTGCCCAGCTTAAGAGCATAGGTAGCATAGGGTGGAGGGCACTAGGGAGCTATAGAAGGTTATGGAACAGGGAAGGCCATGCCAGTTAGAGATTCCTAGGAGTGGGGTCTACAGCGGCTGGTGAAGCCCCGGCGTCCTCCTCTCCCTCCTGCTGTAGGATCCTCTACACCACATACTATGACTCCATCAGCAACACCGGCCCCTTCTTTGGCTACTACTTGATGAACGTGCTTCTGATGTTTCTGCAGCTGCTACATGTGTTCTGGTCTTGCCTCATCCTGCGCATGCTCTTTAGCTTCATGAAGAAGGGCCAGGTATGACTGGACCTCCCCAGGGTCCCCAGCCCCAGGCTCCTCCTTTTTCCAACCTCCATCCTCTCTCTGTTCCCCAGATGGAGAAGGACATTCGTAGTGACGTGGAAGAATTGGACTCCAGTGAGGAGGAGGCAGCAGCAACCCAGGAACCTCTCCAGCTGAAGAACGGGGCAGCGAGAGGGCCCAGGGCAGTTCCTACTGACGGCCCTCGGAGCCGGGTGGCCGGGCGTCTGAACAACAGTCACACAACAGCCACATAGCCAAGTGGGGGCTGGCCATGAGGGGCTGCCCCCAGCGCCTTGGATATTTCTGGGGTGATGGGACTGGCAGTCCTGGGGCCACCTTTCCGGAGACAGGGAGGGCCCCACCCAGGGTGGGCGGGGAGGGCTGATGATCTGTCTCCTGCCCCTTCCTTCTGCCCACCCGCCCTCCTTCCCACTGGACAGAGCTGAGAGGCAGCAGCTGGATGCCTCAGCTGGCGACAGACACCTCCGGGCTGCAGCCTGGGGGCTGCAGGAGGAGCCCCAGGCTGAAAAGGGTCCAATAAAACATAAACGGAGCCATATTTTCTGCCTGAGAACTTGGGTCCCCATCAAAGCTCATTCTTCATCCTCGGAGACCCCCTGAGGGAGCCAGACCTCTACTTACATATCCCATTGATGTAAGGGCCCCCCCAGAGGCCCCAGACAGCAACAGAGCCCAGAGACCATCCCCCCCTGCTGTTCCCAGATGAGCCCCTGACTCCCCAGCCAGCGCCTCAAGCATCTCCCTCCACCCTTAGGGTGCCCTTGGTCAGCCTCTCCAAGACCCCTCTTACAAACTAGCTCTGAAAGGTCCAGTCTTTTGCCCAAGGTCACACAGAGGTCATGGACCAAGCAGAGGAGATGCTCAGCCCCATCCCTGGCGTCTCCCTTGGGACAATGGAGGGAATGGGGATAAAATCCCACAGGCTTCCCAAGGGTTAGCCTGGAGAAAGTCACCGTCTCTTAAAAAGCTCCAAAAATAGAGGCCAGGCACGGTGGCTTACACCTGAAATCCCAGCCCTTTGGGAGGCTGAGGCAGGCAGATCACTTGAGGTCAGGAGTTCGAGACCAGCCTGGGCAACATAGTAAAACCCCATCTCTACTAAAAATACAAAAATTAGCTGGGCCTGGTGATGCATACCTGTAATCCCAGTTACTTGGGAGGCTGCAGCAGGAGAATCGCTTGAACCTGGGAAGTGGAGGTTGCAGCAAGCTGAGATCACGCCACTGTATTCCAGCCTGGTCAAGAGAGTGAGACTCTGTCTCAAAAATAAAAAGGAAGTTGGACAACACAGAATTGGAGAGAATGTGGTGGGGGGGGGGTCAATAATCTCACATACATTATTGAGGGAAGTATAAATTGCTACCAACACTGGAAAACCATTCAGCATTGTGTACAATTGTTGACCTTTTATAAAGCTCAAAAGCAACGCAAATGAAATAACGTACAGGCATGAATACCTAGCTAGTAGACCTATAATAAAATATAAACACAGGCTGGGCACAGTGGCTCACGTCTGTAATCCCAGCACTTTGGGAGGCCGAGGCCAGAGGATCACCTGAGGTCAGGAGTTCAAGACTAGCCTGGCAAAACCCTGTCTCTACTAAAAATACAAAAATTAGCCAGGCATGGTGGCAGGCACCTCTAATCTCAGCTACGCAGGAGGCTGAGGTGGGAGAATCACTTGAACCCAGGAGACAGAGGCTGCAGTGAGCCAAGATCATACCACTGCACTCCAGCCTTGGCAACGGAGCCAGACTCGGTCTCAAAAAAATAAATGTGCAAAGAAACCAGGTATGGTGGCTTACCCCTATAATCCCAGCACTTTGGGGCCTTAGGCAAGAGGATCGCTTGAGTCCAGGAATTCAAGACCAGCCTAGGAAATAGAACAAGACTCCTGTCTCCACAAAAAAAAAGAAAAAAAATAGGCAAAGGATTTAAATAGAAATTTATTGGCCAGGCACAGTGGCTCAGGTCTGTAATCCCAGCTCTTTGGGAGGCCGAGGCAGGTGGATCACCTGAGGTCAGGAGTTCAAGAC
>PVKP010029127.1:0-20000 GCA_004027715.1 Plecturocebus donacophilus
TAATTATACTTTAAGTTCTGGGGTACATGTGCAGATCGTACATGTTTCTTACATAGGTATACACGTGCCATAGTGGTGGTTTGCTGCATCCATCACCCCGTCATCTACATTAGGTATTTCTCCTAATGCTATCCCTCCCCAGCCCCCAACCCTTGACAGGCCCCGGTATGTGATGTTCCCCTCCCTGTGTCCATGTGTTCTCATTGTTCAACACCCACTTATGACTGAGAATATGTGATGTTTGGTTTTCTGTTCTTGTGTCAGTTTGCTGAGAATGATGGTTTCCAGCTTCATCCATGTCCCTGCAAAAGACATGAACTCATGCTTTTTTATGGCTGCATAGTATTCCATGGTGTATATGTGCCACATTTTCTTTATCCAGTCTATCATTGATGGGCATTTGGGTTGGTTCCAAGTCTTTGCTATTGTGAACAGTGCCACAATAAACATATGTGTTCACGTGTCTTTATAATAAAATGATTTATAATCCTTTGGATATATACCCAGTAATGGGATTGCTGGGTCAAATGGAATTTCTATTTCTAGATCCTTGAGGAATTGCCACACTGTCTTCCACAATGGTTGAACTAATTTACACTCCCACCAACATTGTAAAAGTGTTCCTATTACTCCACATCCTCTCCAGCATCTGTTAACTCCTGATTTTTAAATGATCACCATTCTAACTGGTGTGAGATGGTATCTCAATGTGTTTTTGATTTGCATTCTCTTAACAAATGTTTAAGTGCACAATACAGTATTGATAACTATAGGCATGACGTTGTATAGCAGATCTCTAGAACTGACCTTGCTTAACTAAAATTTTATGCCCATTGATTAGCAACTTCCCATTACTCCCTAATCCCAGCCCCTGGAAAAATAAAATAGGGAACACCATTTCACTCTTTTATTTTATTTTTTATCACTTACTCTGTCGCCCAGACTGGAGTGCAGTGGCGCAATCTCAGCTCACTGCAACCTCTGCCTCCCGGGTTCAAGCAATTCTCCTGCCTCAGCCTCCCCAGGTAGCTGGGACTGTAGGTGTTTCACCACCACACCCGGCTAATTTTTTTGTATTTGAATAGAGAGGGAATTTCACCATGTTGGCCAGACTGGTCTCAAACTCCTGACCTCAGGTCATCCACCCACCTTGGCTTCCTAAAGTGCTGGAATTACAGGCATGAGCCACTGTGCCTGGCCTCCATTTCACTCTTTGATGCTATATTTTTGACTATTCTGGATACCTCACATAAGTGGAACAATGCAGTATTGGCTTTCTGTGACTGGCTTATTTCACTTAGCATAATGTCCTCCAGGTTCTTCCATATTGCGTCCATATTGTAGCATATGTCAGAATTTCCTTCCTTTTTAAGGCTGAGTAATATTCTATTGCATGTATCTACCACGTTTTGTTTACCCATTCATCTATGATAGATATTATGTTGTTTATATATCTTGGCTATTGTGAATAGTGCTGCAATGGACAGAAGAGTCCTAATATCTCTTCGAAATCCTAATTGCAATTCTTTGGGAGAAATACCTAGAAGAGGCATTGTTGGATCATATGTAGTTCTACTTTTAATCTTTTGAGGAGCTTCCATATTGTTTTTGCATAATGGCTGCATTACTTTTGCGTTCCCACCAACAGTGCATAGGATTTGATTTCTCCACATTCTCACCAGCACTTACTTGTCCTTTGTTTTCTTTGAGAATAGCCATCCTAACAGGTGGGAGGGGATATCTCATTGTGGTTTTCATGTGCATTTCCCTGATGATGAGTGACCTTGAGCTTCTTTTCATACATCCGTTGGCCATTCACACATCGTTCTTTGGAGAAATGTCCATTCAAGTTGAAATTGGTGATTTACGAGCCTCCTCCTGAATATTTTCATCTCAAGCACCTTCAACTCTTCCCTCTCCCTGACTCCCATGGCTAATTAGTCACAAGTCCTGCGACCCTCCAACTCTGTTTCCTCTTCCATTCCCAGGGCCATTATCCTCATGTGCTCTGCTCTGAACTGTAGCCATTACCTCCTGCCTGGTCTCCCAGTCACCAGACTCTCCCTGCTCCCATCCAACTTCACTCCATGGCAGATTTATCTTCATGAACTACAGCTTTGATCCTGCAGTCCCCTTAATTCCACATCTTCTCTGGTTCCCCATTACCACAAGAATATCCCAGCTCCTTAGCCTGGTATTAGGATTCTCATGACTTGGACCCAACTTCCATTCTCACCGCCCCTTCTCAGACATAGACTGTGCTCCAAGTACAGGAGAGGGCCAACCCCATTCTGCATTTGCAAGTCTCTATGTCTCCAAATGTGCTCCTCCCCTCTGCCTGCTGCCTGGAATGCACTCTCCTCTCTCTCCCTTCTGTGCTTATTGAAAGCTCCATCTTAGAGACCTACACCATATCTCTGTGATAGCACTTATCCTGTTTTGACTTGACTTTCTAGCTTTCTGTGTTCCCTGTTGGACCCTGCTTTAGACAGTAAAGTCCCAGATAGCAGAGAGTATATCTCGATTGAATGTTTGCCCCCTTACAGGGTTATAACATGTGATGCGTGCCTGTACATGCTTGCCAAATTAATTTCTACTTTTAGCACTCTAGTTACCCGGTATTCCAGAAAAACAACACACACCCCCCAGTGGGGTCAGCGTGCAAACCACACAGATCACAGCATCCTGCGCATTTAAAGATGATCAGTTTATCTGATCGATCATTACAATCCTTTCAGAGTTTTAGAAAACGCTTATGTCTTTCAGGGACAGATCTGCAGGGCTAGCGTTGTTCTTGGGCCTCCCATTTAGGGAGAAAATTGGGGCAAACTCTTGTGCTGAGGTGTTATCCTCTTGGCTGCCATTCCTGAGAAGACCAGCCTTATTGAAGGTCAGTTATGAATTGTGAGTATGAGAATGCTGTCCTCTTTCAATTCTGTCCAATCTATAGGAGTTTCTACAGGAAATGAGAAAAGGACACTACAGAATCATAGCACTCTCAAGCTAGATCTGTCTACTGCAGTCTTTCACTTTGTGGATGAGGAAACAAGGAAAATTGAGCTCTTCAGAGGTAAAGGATTTAGCCAAGCCACACAGGTGGCCAGTGATGAGCAGGACTGATCCATATTCAGCCTTCAAGCATTTCCTCTGTGTTAGGGACTGAATGTTTGGGTCCCGTCTCTCAAAACTCATATGTTGAAATCTAATCCCCAATATGATGGTATGAGGAAGTGGGGTCTCTGGGCAGTGACTTGGTCATGAGATTGGAACCCTCATTAATGAGATTAGTGTCCCTCTAAGAAGAGGCACAGAGTGATTATATCTCTCTCTTCACCATGTCAATTACAACAAGAAGGTTGCCAACTGCAAACCAGGAAGGGAGCCCTCACCAAGAACCCAACCATGTGGGCACCCTGATCTCAGACTTCCAGCCTCCAGAACTGGGAGAAATCAGTGTTTGCTGTTTAAGTCACCCAGTCTTGGGTATTTTCGTTACAGTAGCCTAAGCTGACGGGCACACACTGTCACTGCCCTCCTGCCCTCTGTCCAGACTTAACGTTTGGTCAGTTGCCACTTACTGAGCATTTATTAGGAGACAGATTCCATGCTGGACGTTCCATGTACGCGACCTCATCTCCACCTCACAACTGCCCTGACAAGTGGCCTGTGTCATTGCTGTCATTTAGACAAGGGGCCTGAGACTTAAGGGAGGTGAACAGCTTGGTAAAATTCACATAACCAGGAAGCGGCAGAGCTGGAATCTAAAGCAAATGCTGTCTGATGCTAAAGCATTTATTTGGTAACTGCCTCCTACTTTCCAATCCAATTCCTAGTCCCCTGGCAAGTCCAGTAGAACCTACACCAAGAGGAGAGAATTTTCTTTCAGGACATCTCAGAAAACTGAACCCTGTGTGAAGACCTCAGCACAATCTGGCAGCCTCTCCACAGCTAAGGGCCTGGTACCAATTTCTAATAAATGGATTTGATTTGAGCCAAGTTTCAGGGAGGGTAAAGGCTTGGCCAACTGGATGAAGGAGAGGATGTCAAGTTGCTTAGCATCTCTGGGACTTAGTATTTGTTTTTGTTTTCTTTTCTGAAAGGTAATAATAGAGACCCCTGGCCACAGAGTCAGGAGGAAAATGTGGGAGACTGAGTGAGAAAGTGCTTTTCAAAGTATATGCCTGGCACTTATGTGAGGCACAGCAGGGATGACCTGAGCAGTTCTGGCTGCACAGGGATCCCCTGTGGGATGCTCAGCTTTGAACCTACCCAGGTTGTCATATGACTGTCTGTCACCTGGTTTTTCCCTGTGTGTAGAAGGGAGCAGAAATATATCCTAAGGTCCATAATTCTACTCCTGGAGATGCTGGACAAAAATGCACACATCTGTTTATTAGAAAATATGTAACCATCAGTTGTATGTATAACTGCCCCGAACTGGAAACTGCCAATATGCCTATAAACAGCAAAATGAATAAATACATTTCATTGTATTCACCCAAAGCACTAAGAAATATCAATGAAAAAAAAAAAACCTACAATTGCATGAAACAAAATGACAACATCTCACTAACATAATGTTGAGCAAAAGAAGCCAGACACAAAACACAGAAAACTACATATGATTCTATTTATATAAAGTTCAAATGGGCTGGTCATGATGGCTCATGCCTATAATCTCAGGCTAAGGATGGATCACTTGAGACCGGGAGTTTGAGACCAGCCTAGAAAACATAATGAAACCCTGTTTCTATTAAAAATACAAAAAAAAAAAAAATTAGCTGAGAATGGTAGTGCAGGCCTGTAATCCCAGCTACTCAGGAGACTGAGGCACAAGAATTGCTTGAACCTGGAAGGCGGAGGTTGCAGTGAGCTGAGATTATGCCACTACACTCCAGCCTAGGTGTCAGAGCAAGAGTCTTTCTCAAAGAATAATAAAATTTTTAAAAATAAAGTTCAGACTTACTTGCTGCTGTGGATCATAGGCAGCCAGGGTCGGTGAAGGATCCCAAGATGGCTGGGTGAAAACTTGTTCTAAAAGCCATTGACTGGGTAGCTTTCGGAGAGATCATACCCGGAAGCCAAAAGGCCATTGCAAACTCCCTGTTCTGGAATGAGAACCTCACCTCCAGGTTGGCTACTCTACCTGAGAATCCACCAGCTATCGACTGGGCTAACTACAAGGCCAGTGTGGCCAAGGCAGCCTTGGTGGATGACTTTGAGAAGTTTAATGCTCTGAAGGTTCTATGCCAGAGGATAAATATACTGTCCAGGTGGACGCTGCAGAAAAAGAAGATGTGAAATCTTCTGCTGAGTGGGTGTCTCTCTCAAAGGCCGGGATTGTAGAATGTGAGAAATAGTTGGAGAAGATGAGGAATTTAATTCCAGTTGAGCAGATGACCATTGAGGATTTGAACTGAGCTTTCGTAGAAACCAAATTAGATAAGAAAAAGTATTCCTATTGGCCTCACCAACCAGTCGAGAAGTTATAAAATTGAGTCCAGGAGGAGGCTCTGGCCCTTATATTACACATTCTGGACATTAAAAATAAAAATAATTATACAGTTAAAAAAATAAAGTACAAATGCAGGCAAAACTAATCCGTGAATCGTGATTACCCTTGTTGGAGATGGGGACAAGGATAATTGGATGGGAACCCAAGGAGGCCTTCAAGGTTTCTGATATGTTTGGTTTTTTAATCCGAGTGCTGGTTTTATGGGAGCATTCAATTTGTTAAAAATCGCTGGTGGTTCTGGTCCTCATTAACCACCTCCTAACCAGCCTCCTAGCCTTCTGCTCCTTCCTGCTCTGACAAATCCTTCACTCTGTTTAAATGGTCTTCCTGGAACCTAATCTGATCAGGTCCTATTGCTTCCTGTTGCAAATCCTTCTATGGCTCCCCATTGCTTAGGTCTTCAAACTCTGACGGATGTAAGAAATATCTGGAGAACTGTTCTATTAGTTATTGACTACTGTGCAACAAATTACTCCAAAACCAGTGGCTTAAAACATACATGTTTATTATCTCATAGTGTCTGTGGGACAGGAGCCTCAGCTTCATGGTCAATTGCAAGGCTCGAATCAAAGTGTTGGCCCAGGGCCTATGTTCTCATCTGTAGGCTTGATTGGAGAAGGCTCCACTTTCAAACTCACAAAGTGGTGATTGGCAACATTGAGTTTCTCACAGGCTGTTCAACTTAGGAATTCCGTTTACCACTGGCTGTTGGTATGAGGGCACCCTTGGTTCATGAAAGCATGCAAACTGAGAAGGCAGTAGAGTCAGCTAATGACACAGAAGTTACAATCTTGTAACCCGGTCATGCAAGTGACATTCCATCACCTTTACTGTATTCTGTTGGTTGCAATCAAGTTACTAGGTTCAGCTTGTATTCAAGGGGAGTGAATTACATAAGCACATGAATGCTCAGAGGTGGAGATCACTGTGGGCAGGTGAGTTGAATTGTGTCCTCCAAAAAGATATGCTGAAGTCCTAACTCCCAGTACCTGTGAACTGACCTTATTTGGACGTTATTCTACGAGAAGCTAGGAGAGAAGTATCCTTCCCTAGAGCAAATCCTTCTTTGGAAACTTGGAGAGAGCATGGCCTTGCTAATTCCTTGATTTTGGACATTTGGCCTCCAGAGTTATGAAACAATAAATTTCCATGTTTTAAGCCCTTCAGATTGTGGTACTTAGTTAAGGTGGCCCTAGGAAAGTAATACAGGAATTGTGCTAGAAATCAGCCTGCTACATCTAGCAAAATTGCAGATTCTTGAGCCCATGCTCTCTTTACTACCGCCACAGTGTGATATGATGGGCTTTGTGGAGAGACCTATTGATTTTGATGCAGGAATTCAAGGGCCCACAATCCCTGATGCAGGAATTCAAGGGAAGCAGTCTCTTTCTGCCCAGCTTTGTTCCCCTTTCTACAGCTCTCTATGCACCCTCCCCACCACAAACTCTACTGCTATGCTCTGACATTTCCTCTGCCTCTTTGTCCTTCTCCCTTCCCTACCTGATAACAGACTCATCAAGACCCTGGTTGATCACCTCCTCCAGGAAGCCTCCACTGATTACACTAAACCACCAGACTGAATTAGTTGTTTCCTTCTCTGTGATCCCAAATAACTTTGTGCCTAAATGTGCTAGAGGCACTTTGCCTCTCACATTGCATTGCCATTATTTGCTCCCTTTCCAGTTTTCATTTCTAGGCTATGAGTACCCCAAGAACAGAAGTTGTGAGTTGTTTAGTCTTGTACCCCCAGAGCCTGGCACAATGCCTGCCCAGGCATATTGCTAACTAAGTGAACAAATGAGATGACTCTTCAGGGCTGCTCAGGCATTGTTGGGAGGAAGCTTCAGCCACTCCTCACCTGGCTGTCTTTAGGAGTCATCTTGGCCTCTATGACATGACCTTTGATTGTTCTGATTGTGCTACATTCACGAGGCAAGAAGCACAAAATCAAAGACCATAAAAGCTAGAAGAGAGACATCCTGGATAACAGCCCAATGTGGGCCATGGGGACAGGCTTTGCTACTGAGGGGCTCAGCTCTGATGTGGCTTACATGATCTCACTGAGGGCTGGACAGTCTAGGCTTCCCCACTATGCTGTGGGGAGAGAGTTTCTCATACACAGGAGGCTGAGCCAATGATCCTTGCATCCCTTACCCCCTGCCCAGCCACCAGCAGAAAGAGGAACTATGGAGGGAAGGTTGGGGGAGTCCCAGCCAGGTCACTGGAGCAGCTCCATGGGGCTCTCAAGACAAGAGGCATTAGAAAGCTTGTGCTTATGCCTGGTGGCTAGGAGGTGGATATTTTCATAACAGCTTTACTGAGATTGCACTCATGTATTATACTATCTACTCACTGAAAGTTTTAGTACAGTCATGGAGTTGGGCAACCATCATTACAACCAGTTTTAAAACATTTTCATCACCCCCAAAAAGAAGCCCCATACCCATTTGCAGTCACTCCTCATTCCCTTCAGCCCCCTAGCATCTACTAATAACTTATCTCTTTTCTGTCTCTATGAAGTCGCCTACTCTGGACATTTCAGTTAACTGGAGTCACACAATATGTGGTCTTTCATAACTGGTGTCTTTCATGTAGCACCTTGTTTTCAAAGGCTCATCCATATTGTAGCATGTATCAGTGCTGCACTCCTTTGTGTTGATGCATAATTTTTCATTGTATGGATAGGCCACGTTTTTCTTCTCCATTCCTGGGATGTGGAATTTCTTTAGGTCTCTACCTAAAGAATTCCATTGGAACTTGAATCTAAAGCTGACTTAAATGTAAGCCAGATGTGCAACTCTTCTGCTAAAAATACTCTGCACAACGAAACAGATAAATTGCATGGATTCATTGGCTCAAAGCAGCAGACTCAGAAAGAGTAGATACTGGACATGGTTATTTAGATGAACTTCTAGAACCAGAAAAACTCATCCTTAATTCTAAAGATCAAATCAGGGGTCTCTTAGGGTGGGGTTTGGGGGAATTGACTGCAAGCGGCCAGGAGAGAACTTTCAGGGGAGGGAAATACAGTTGATAATTATACAGGGGTATACATTTGCCAAAGTTTATGAAGCTGTATCCTCAAACTTGTGGATTTTATTGCATAGTAAATTATACCTCTTCTTCCCTACTGAGAACTCTGAGGATAGACAGCAACCTTCAAATAATTGTACTTGAAAGATTCCTGGTTCAGGGAGAAAGACTTTTAAAAAATTTTTTTGTAGAGACAGGGTCTCACGGTGTTGTTCAGGTTGGTCTCAAACTCCCAGCCTCAAGTGAGACCCTCCCACCTCAGCTTCCTAAAGTGCTGGGATTACAGATGTGAGCCACTGTGCCTTACTGTGAGAAGAAATTTCAAAGAAGACAAGAGAACCAGGAAGAGAAAGGGGGATGTAGGAGAACTGGCTTACTTCTGGGTAGTAGAGTAAGGCCTCCTTGAAGCCAGGAAGCAACTCTTGGGGTATCTCTCCACTGTAGATCTGTGTTAGCTTTCTCAAGGCAACCCCACAAGAACAGACTTTGGCCTGTGGGTTCATCTTGAAGAATGAATGAATAAGGAATAACAGCACAATAGCTAGTAGCCCTTACCATACATCAGCCCTGTCCTTGTAGTAACCCTAGGAGGGTAAATGTTTCAGTACTCTCTCCAGCTCTTCCTTGTCATACTCAGGACCTCAGCTTCCTCATCTGTCAATCAGAAATAATAATAGTAGCTACCTCACCAAGTTATAGTGCCTGGCTTATAATGAGGATTCAATGACCGTGAGCTGATATTACCTTTATATAACTGTTACCCTCGCTGTCAGGAAAGGGTTAGACATTTAGCCACTATAAGGACATTGTATGTGATTCAGGAAACATATGATCAAGCACAGCTTGGCTATGACCTGTCTCCTAGGGCTGTGTATTTTGTCGGAGTCAGTCATTGGCCAGAAGGAGACTTCATTGGCAGGATTCCTGGTGGCATCGAGAAAGATGGGAGATAACTTTCCAGGAAAGTTCCAGTAAAGAGCTTGTGTAGCATGTGTAGGTACCAGTTTCCCCAGGATCGCAATTCCAGGCTTTTGTCCATTCTACCTTCAAAGCAAGGACCTGCAGGTCAGAAGAGTTGGGTGGGAAAATGAGGCCATCAGGACCAGGGCAAACTCTGTTAATTGTGGGGGCCTCCAGCCTGGGAGCTTTGCAGCTTTGGCTAGACACCTAAGCAGTCACTGCTCCCTCCACGGACAAGGAGGTGGGCTGTGCCAGGAAGCTGCTCCAAGGAGGACTGCAGTATGGCCATGGAGGGAAGGAAGCAGCCTGCTCTTAGGCAAAGTACTAGAAAGCATGGAAATGCTCCCCTCCTTTGGGAAGTGCCTTGCTTACTGACTTGTGTGTGTGCACAAATGTGTATGTGCTTTGTGTGTGTGTGTGTGGCGGGCTTGGGGCAGGTGAGGAAGCCATGCCAAGCAGTCCTGCGTCAGTCCTCATGCTTTTGTGCAAAAGTTGGGTGTTAATCACTGGCATTCTGCAGGCCCCCTCTGCCCTCTTGGCTCCTTGTCCCAAGGGTGGGTGGCGTAGAGACCCGGCTCCCATGGCCCATCTGTCTGGGATTAGCCTGGGAAAGGTCCCCCAAAGACCTCATTCCTTCAGCTCTTTTAGGTTTTGTAAAATGCAGCAGCATCAAAAGAATCTCAGATTTTTCATTAAACTTTTTAAAAACAGCTTTTGAGTATGATCAGGTTATCTGAAGGTCTAATCAAGTGGGCCAATTCTCTGTAAGGGAACTGTGAATCCATCCATCCATCCATCCATTCGTCTGACTCAGGCATTCATGCATTAACACAAGCGGTTCCTGAGCACCCGCTGGTTGGCCGATGGAGCTGAGTCCTGGGAAGACGAACGAGGCAGGCCCGTCCCCTCCCCGCGTCCCGCGTCCTTCCTGGAGGACACCTAGCCGGAGGTTAGTTAGGACTGGTACCTAAAGGATAGAACGAAATGGGGACCACAGAATAATGGGCTCTAAAACAGAGGCAGGAAAAGCGGGAAGGAGGATGACAGGCAGGGGAGATCACTTCCTGTCGTGGCCAGGTAAAGATCAGCAGAGATCTGAAGGCGATTTCACCCATTGCTTCTCCCGGGATCCAGAGAAAAGCTGCTTTTGTTCTCTAACCGCGACCGCGAAGGGCGAGACCTCATTGGCTTTTAAAGCACCTGCGCCGGAACGGTGGTTTCTCCAGCGGAGCCCGCAGGCTTGGTTCACACGCTGTCCCATAGAGGGCGCTGTCTGCCTGACTTTGAATGAAGTCGTAAGCGCAACACCCCTCGCCAGAGGGCGAGTGAAGGGCTGAGCCGGCGCCCAGACCCGACTCCCACCAGCTTTCTCGAAGGGGAAGGGAAAGATCTACTCAGTGTATCCTGCTGTTCAAGCCAAGCAATCCCTAAAACTCAGAGGATGGGCTGAGTGCGGACACTGGAAAAGCTCCTCTCCCTGGCCAAGCATACAAGCACACAACACCGCCCCTGCGCGCCCCTGGGAGGGGAGTTAACTGGTGAACTTGGGGCGACAACTGGAAAGCCAGGATCGGGTAGCCGCACAGCAGGGACGGGGGCGGCTATCCCTGACTCTTCTCTTGCCAGACTGGGACTGTCCCCTTCCCATCTGGGTCTAGCCCTGGAGTTCTGATCAGCTACGAGTCTTCCTCCCCAGACAGAACCCTCAGCATTTTCGGCGACCTCTGTCAGGGCGCTTCTATTTCAGGGGAGCTGACAAGCTTTTCCAGTTTAAAGGCGACTCTCGTGCGTCGGAACTCTACCCAAGCTTGTGTGCCTCTGCCCTGGATAGCGGAGCTCCCACAACACACGCGCACACACGCAGGGATCTCTCCATGCGTACTCGGCCGCCTGGCAGGCTGTGTGCAGGTGGCGCTCATCCAACCCTCATAGACCTACGTGCATCGAACTATTTCTGTGGTTAGGGAGAAAATGACCTCTGGGTATCCAGTAGCGGTTGGGTGGCCTAGGCCAAGTTTCTTCTTCTCTGGACGAGGTGTCCAACTTTAAAATCCAAGTGTGAGACCCGCCCTGCTGCGGTCTCAGGGCAGTGATCCGTTACAACGCAGAGTTTGGGATGGTGTAGTGTTTTGCCTTCCAGTAAAGCCCTGTGTAAACTCAAGGGAGTATTCATAGTCATTGTTTATGGAAGCGCCATTCACGTTTCCAGATTTCCAAAGCAAAAATGGGGTTCGCTGCTGTAGATGAATGCAGAAAGAAACATTACAGACGCCCGTCGAGATTTGGTAGGGAGAGTCTCACGCCCCAGGACAGAAAAACAAAATCTACGTTTCAAGTGGGGACCCCACACGGTCGCGTCTGCCAATGCAGGGCGGCCTTGAATTAGGTGGGGCTCAATCTAACAAAAAAGAAAGCGGTGTGGAGGTGAAGGGATCCCCAAAAGCCCTCGTGTGTGGGAGCTTCACCCAGGTGGAAGAGGGTGAGGCCAGTTTGTCATCTTTGTCTGATCAGAAAGCCGTCTCTCAGGAGGGGACCCCACAAACAATTCTGATTTACTTGACGCTTAAATCTAGAGTCTTAAATGTCTGCCTCATGCGCTTCTCGTGCGAACCGGGGAGCTGTTTCTAAAGCCAAAGGAGTGGAGTGACCTTTCCCTAAGCCATTTGCAAAGGTCCAGTATGGTTCTCTAAGGACTGGGCTGCCGTCGAGACGCGCAGCGGGTGCCGCTGCCTGCCGCGGCCGAGGAAGTTACGCCGCTGAGCCTTTGGTTCACCTTGCCCCTATTAAAGCGTTAGTTAGGCAGCTCCAAACGCCAGCCGGCCGGAAAGACTTCCTGGGAGAAGGTGCTGTCTTCGGGGTCACAGACTTCGGGGGCACCGGCGGCCAGAGCAGAGGAATGCCCTTTCGAGTGCAGCCGTCGGTGCCGAGACGCTGTTGCCCCATCAGCCCCACCGAGTGAAGCCCAGGTTTTGGCCGGATCAGCGCGCACACGCACAGACGCACACCCACTCCTGCTCATGGGGAAGGCTCACTCTTCAGTTTTCCAGGGCCAAAGGCCAAGGCCACGCGGATTTCTGAGCTCGAATACGCAGTGTGAAGACTTACACCCCGATTCCCTTACTATCGGCTGGACGATGGGTGGGGAACCCAAATCCCTGTCTTCTTGGCCGCGCCCTTCCTAGCAGGCTTAAGGAAAAATGCTGAGGTCGCCGGACCCCAAAGGGTAGGAAAGTGATGAGTTCGCCGCGGGCCGAGATCGCGTTTTGCCTCTTGGGCCCGCGCTACGTGGCTCTCCAGCCGCCTGGGGGCGGCGGGCCCCTGTCCAGCCCCAGGAGGCGGGGGAGCGGCAGCTGCGAGCGTAGATAACCCCGAGGTGACCCGGGAGGGCCTGGCCCGCCCCTCCCCCCTCCCGCAGGCCTGGCGGCCAGAAGCGGGTCCCCGCGCCGCAGGGGGGAGAGGCAGGCGCTGGCTCCCGGCTCGCGGCTGTCAGTGCGCTTCGGCCAGGGGTTCCGCCTGCTCCGCGTCGCTGGCTAGCCTCCTGCGCTCGCAGGAGCGCTCCGAGTGCCTCTTTAGCGAGAGCCAATATCCTTTTGTGCTAATAGGCTTGTCCTCATTTGCTGCCTAATTGGACTATATAAAGCCAATAACAGGCGGGCTCTTATAGCCCGAAGCCAAAGCGCCAAAATCCGAGGGAAGACGAGGAGGGGGCGGTGGCGGTGGCGGAGGCGGCTGCGGGGCCGGGGCTCGGCCGAGCCTTCGCCTGCCTAATCCCATTTGCCATTGTACGCGCCCAATCGCGGTATACTCCCCGCATTTAACTTGGATGACATTTTGATTTCATCATTAGCATCCGGCGCCGGATTGACGCAGCCTCGAGCCGGGGACTGCGCTTGCTGCCTCCTCCGCGGGAGCCGCAGCGGCAGCCGAGCCGCCTGGATCCCTGGGTGCCGCGGCTGGGCCGCTCCCCGCCCCTCTGCACCCCTCCCCCATGCGAGCCCGCCCCGACTGGGTCCTCACCCCGCCCTCCCGCCGCTGGATTTGCGCCCGGGGCGGCCCCCGACTTTGCGCCCGGTAGTTGAGTTTCGTTTATGGTCTGATTTCCGGCCTCTCGCCTGCTCGTCCCGCCGCCCGCCTGTCCCGCTCCCTCCCTCCCGGGGACCCGGAGGAGAGGGGACCATGCCGGAACCCGGACCGGACGCTCCCGGCACCGCCAGCGCACAGCCCCCGCCGCCGCCGCCCCCACCACCCGCTCCCAAGGAGTCCCCGTTCTCCATCAAGAACCTGCTCAACGGAGACCACCACCGGCCGCCCCCTAAGCCGCAGCCGCCCCCACGGACGCTCTTCGCGCCGGCCTCGGCTGCCGCCGCCGCCGCCGCCGCCGCAGCCGCCAAGGGGGCCCTGGAGGGAGCCGCGGGCTTCGCGCTCTCGCAGGTGGGCGACCTGGCTTTCCCCCGCTTTGAGATCCCGGCGCAGAGGTTTGCCCTGCCCGCGCACTACCTGGAGCGCTCCCCAGCCTGGTGGTACCCGTACACCCTGACCCCCGCCGGCGGCCAACTCCCGCGACCTGAAGGTACTGACCTCTCTTTGAGCTTCCGTGGTCCCCCTGCGCGCCCGTCCCGTCCCCGCCCGGCGCTGCTCCCCTCCGCAGCTCTGGGATCCCAGCACACGCAAACCCTCTGCTGGGCCAGTTTCTCTCGGCCCCCGGCCTGCATCGCTTGCCCTCGCACCGGGTTGCGCTGCCCGCGAGTGCAATCCCACTTTGTGAGAAAAGAAGTGACATTGGAGCTTGGGGCAAGGCGCTTCCCGGGAAAAGTGGCCTCAGGCGGGAATAGGGAGGTTCGGACGCCCGGGGCAGGGGACAAGGCCTGGAAGGAGGGGGTGATTCCAACGCGCCGAAGCTGAAAGCAAACCATTCCGCGGGCCCCTGGCAGGGAGGCTGAGGGAATGGAAGGAGGTGGCCGCGCTGCCATCTCTGCTCGCCTGTCCTCGGGAGGAGGGGGATCCCAGGACCTGGCGTCCCTTCTCTGGCCCAGCCGGGAAGAAGGCGGCCCGCGGGAATGGTGAGGCCTCGCAGCCCGGGACCTGGAGGCGGGCGCGGGTGGAGCGTGCCGTCCCCAGGCCCCGGGCCTCGCTCAAGGCTGTGTCGGTGTGCATGTGTGTGCGTCCGTCTGTCTGTCTCCTCAGCCTCGGAGAAGGCCCTCCTGCGAGACTCCTCCCCCGCCTCGGGCACGGACCGCGACTCTCCGGAGCCGCTGCTCAAGGCCGACCCCGACCCCAAGGAGCTGGACTCCAAGAGCCCGGACGAGATCATTCTGGAGGAGAGCGACTCCGAGGAAAGCAAGAAGGAAGGCGAAGCGGCGCCAGGCGCGGCCGGGGCGGGCGCAGGGGCGGCGGCGGCGGCCACTCCGGGCGCGGAGGACTGGAAGAAGGGCGCCGAGAGTCCGGAGAAGAAGCCGGCATGCCGCAAGAAGAAGACGCGCACCGTCTTCTCGCGCAGCCAGGTCTTCCAGCTGGAGTCCACCTTCGACATGAAGCGCTACCTGAGCAGCTCAGAGCGCGCCGGCCTGGCCGCGTCGCTGCACCTCACCGAGACGCAGGTCAAGATCTGGTTCCAGAACCGCCGCAACAAGTGGAAGCGGCAGCTGGCGGCGGAGCTGGAGGCGGCCAACCTGAGCCACGCCGCGGCGCAGCGCATCGTGCGGGTGCCCATCCTCTACCACGAGAACTCGGCAGCCGAGGGCGCGGCGGCCGCAGCCGCGGGGGCCCCGGTGCCCGTCAGCCAGCCGCTGCTCACCTTCCCGCACCCCGTCTACTACTCGCACCCGGTGGTCTCCTCCGTGCCGCTGCTACGGCCGGTCTGAAGCCCCCGAGGGTTGGGGGAGGGAGCGCCCGGCCGCCTCTTCCGGACCCCGGAGGAGACTCGCGCCGGGCCGAGGGCGCCTAGACGTCCAGCGGCCTTCGGGAACCCGGGCTTCGGCGCGCAGCCTCGGCCTCCCTTCCCCCAGTCGGTAGCGTTTTGTAAGTATTTGCAATGCATTTTCGTGCAATTCATCCCTAATGGATTGGAGGCGCTTCTCCTCTTACTTTTGGTTTTGGCTTATATTAAGAGAAAGCAGGAACGAGACAAAATTTCTGGGTCAAATATTTAGACCGAAAGTTTTTGTAAAATGTGCAGCCCTCCCCTCCAAATTTCCATTGCGCTGTGGCTTTTTGGTTTTATTTTTATAGAAGGTAAATAGGTGCAAAGCCTGAATCCCTCTAGTTTATTATTATTATTTTTTTTTCCTCGACGGAGTCAGGCTCTGTCGCCCAGGCTGGAGTGCGGTGACGCGATCTCGGCTCACTGCAACCTCCGCCTTCCGAGTTCAAGCAACTCTGTCCCAGCCTCCCGAGTAGCTGGGATTACAGGCACGCGCCACCACCCCAGCTAATTTTTGTATTTTTAGCAGAGACGGGGTTTCACCAAGTTGGCCAGGATGGTCTCCAGCTCCTGACCTGGTGATCCGCCCGCCTCGGCCTCCCAAAGTACTGGAATTACAGGCTGAGCCACCGCGCCCGGCCCAGTCTATTCATTTTCTATAGAATTGTTTTCAGAATCCAGGGAGAGAGCGAGAGGCAGGAAGAGAGAGAGAGAGAATTCATATGGTAGTACGTTTATTTCTGGATTTCTGGGTGTGTTTCTTTCTCCCCACCCCCCAAGTCAGTTATCCACCTTAATTTTCAAAATCTGAGCAGTCTCTCACCAGAACTCCGACCCAGGCCGCTTTTCTCTCCTGGAGAGGTCTGTCGCAGTGAGCCTCTTCATCGGTCTTACTTTGTGAGAGAAGAATTCTCTTAAGTGTTTAAAGGGAAAAGACAGCCAAAAATCAGAACTCTATTGAAATAGCCCTACATCTGGCCTGGTCTGAGTGATCTTATTTATTAGCAGCATTTATTTTGGAAATTTCATTTGGTAAATTATTAATATTACTATTATTGCTTTGTTCCCTGTTTTGAGCGAGTAATTTCAGTATTTTTAATATGGTATATTTTATCCTCTCCTCTTACCTTTTATGTTCTGCAGTAACTGTTGTGCTTTGACCTGTGCAATATTGTACAAAATTTTCTGAGAAAGCTGTTTCCTCCTCCACTGTGGGAAACGGGCCTTTTCACTGCATCATCATGGTCATTCATTTAGAAAGAAAAAATTAGGCAGGGGAAAGGAGGGAAGAAGGAAACAAGCTTAGGTAATGATGCTCAAAGGAGTAAGTTAGGCATACTGGAGCGCTTTAAGTGAAGGACAATCAATTTAAAAGAATTTTAACTTATTTGATAAATGTACAGCTTTCTTGTAAAGTTCACCCTCTACTCTACGGGGCTCCGGGCTCTGTTACCCAGTCTGTTTTCTTTCTGTTGGCTACACCTGTTCTGCGATACTTTGTTTCCCCTCATCTCCCTCACCTCTGCCTGGGTTGAGTCCCTTTTTAAGAAAAAGAGAGAAAAAAACCCCACAAAATATTGTTACACTAATGTTGTCGTGACATTGAATTAATTAAAAAGAAAAGAAAACCTTTTCGTGTTGCCAGAGTGTGTAAGTTTGGACGATTTTCCCCAGAGCAAGTGTCTCCAAAACTCTTTTCTGTCTTGCTCGCTGACTGCCTCTGCTGCTCCCGAAGTGCGACCTGGACGCACATCCCTGTAATCTGGGAGGCGGCGGAGACAGAGGCGGCTTTGTTCGCGACCAGAGGCACTCTCTCCCCTGTACCTTCCGCGGCTTGAAACGCCCAGCGAGCAGAGAAGAATGCTGGGCGGAAGGGGTGAGCACCTAGGCTTATCTGGTTTGCGAAATTGAGCAAAGCGACAGCCGCACTAGGCGAAATACCAGACAGCTGGTATTTCCCAACGCTGAGCTGCAGCCTTGCGCTCTATTCTTAAACCTGGTTTTTTCGGGAGCCAAGAGCTTCTGGGCAGGGCATCCCTGAGCACACGTCAACTGGTTAACTTTGATGGGCTCTGGTTGGAGGGAAGAAGGGAGTGAGTTCAGAGTTTAGCTGCAGCCGAAGGCCGATTGCCAAGTCGGGCTAGGAAAGGCTGGGCCACGAGGGGACAGCCCCTAGGACAGCCAGCTCTCGGGACTGCGGCCCCCACTTCCAGGAGAGGGGGACTTCCGCAGGGCTTGCGGAGCTGAGATTCCCGGGGTGGCTCGGGCATGGGCGCGGTCCTGATGTGCCAAGTGCCAGGAAACAGAGGCTACCCAGCTACGGCAGCTGCAACAGAGAAGACCTTGTCTCTTCCGTGCCAGGCCTTTCTCTGTCCCCCAGCGCCCAACACCTCCAGGGCGGCATCTCTAGATCCCGGTCCCTGTCTTGGTGGACACCGGGAAGCGTAGCGCTCAGCGCACCCGCGCGCTGCTGGGCGCCAGGCCACCGCGCTCTTGGTGGGCAGCCTTCGGAGGAGGCACAGCGCGCCGGGGACCTCCTTGAAGGGTGGGTCCGCCAGACAGAAGCAGGTGCTTGGGCGGCCCTCCTTGACCGGGTGTGGCTGCCTGCCTTTAAGCTGAGGGTCTGCTCGAACAACTCCCTGCGGGGCAGCTGTGAAGCTGGGGAGCCGAAAGGGGGAGATGAGGAACCGGGAAGCTGAAGAGATTCCAGAGAGCAGCCATAGGGCGCGACCGCTGGGGAGCGCCTGCACGCCTCCCTTTCCCCTCGCAGTGCGTTGCTAGGCTCCTCAAATTCAATCGACACAATTGATTCTACTGTGGCTGAAACGTCCAGTAGAGTTTCCTGTTAATGGAAAACTGCCCTCCAAATAAACCGACATGCGTATTTATGGCAAAATTTTAGCCTGGACCCCAGTGAAGATAGATCTCTCTTTATTTCCCTCTGGTTTGGAATAAAAACGAGGGCATGTGTCATAAATGAAAAATAAACAGAAATTCGGATCAAAATATGTTGTTCCTTGTGTTACCTACAAACATGGTGATGCCTTTTACTGTTGGCAATACCAACCGCAGGACAGGCCAATAACAGCTCATTAAAAATAATGTTGCAATAGCAAACACGTTCTCAGATTTTACAGCCAGAACACGATGTTATCAAATGCCAAGAAAATACTTCTTTATTTGTGTATGGATTCTAGAAAACGGTTCTTGACTGACCAGGTCTTTACAAAGTCGGGAAATAACTGGTTCCCCACAAGCACAGTTTATCCTTTGTCCTGCTCCCTACAGCCTCCCTTTTCCTCCTGTTGGGGAGCCCCACCGCCCTGGACCCCAGAGCCCTCCTCTCCCAAACAGTGAAGCGCCCCTGGGGGAGGGAGGTGGTGCCGACTTGGCCTGGGGGCTGAGGGCGGTGTGAGCCTAGAAGCTGGCCCCTGTGGGAAATGTCGATCCCCTCCTGTCAGGGGTCATGGCATTTATCCCAGGGCAAGAGAGAAGGTTGAGCTAAAGTACAGGGCTGTGGAGCACAGAAGCCACTCTACACAAAGCATCCTAAGCTCAACTCCAAGTTTTTCTGTGGCGTTCAAGCCAGGAGAAGCCAAGAAACCACTTAGTGGGGCCGCCACAGCACCAGAGCTGTCCGTCTTCTCCCCCCACCCAGAATGCCCCCTCCCTGCTGCCTCTGTAAAGACTGCGGGGAACTGCTGGCACCACTCACCAAAAGGGGCCATTTCTGGGAAAACCGAAGGTGCCTACACAAAATTCCTCCTGGACATTCCCTAGGGGAAGACAGGACATCCCTTGTCCACTCCCCTAGGACACTGAACTGGCACTCTCAATTTTGTCTTTTCACCCCTCCTTCAGACTGTGGAGCCCAGCCTTCTCTCTGAGTACCCTAGCTTCACATTCTTCCCCATCTGCATCCCAATTCATCTTCAAATCAATGCAAATGACTTCAGCTTCCAGGCTAAATCATTTCTGCACCACCCAAAGAGACACACGCGCAAACACACAGGGTACACCCACTTGGTATCAACACTCACCCCCCCCCCACACACACTCACACACTGTATGTAGCCCTCCTAACAGACACTATTTCCATGGATTCCTAGCAAACCCAATCACAAATGTGTTTAGCATCAATGCCATTGCTAAGGCACAGACATCGTCACATACACCTGGTTCGAAGTGACCCTTTTCTCCGATGGCCCCAGGCTAAGGCAAGCTGAGAAGAATCCTGGGAAAGGACTGGAGAGAGAGCAAGGTGTGCTCCCACCTCTACTGCAGGAAGCCTGAATGAACATCCTCGGGACCGGGATACTTCGAAACTCCTCCTCACAAGCCATCTGGGATAAACTGGCGGAACTTGCCACCGTCCCACCGCAGCCCCCCATGCTCTTGTAGGCTGGGATCCTACTCAGTGTCCGCCTCCTTACAGTGCCAGGCTCCGTGCTGGGAGCACCCCGGAGGCCTCTGGACCCTGGGAGACCACAGAGCCAGCACCCGAACTGTTTCTGTTGGCAACATAGATGTATTTCTTTTATTTGGTAGTAAATAGAGCGGGTGTGTGTACAT
>PVKP010029127.1:25000-29332 GCA_004027715.1 Plecturocebus donacophilus
CTTATCAGAGTTGCGCAAGTTCACGCAGTGTGTACATAGTTGTGCTGGGATTTGAACCGAGATCTCCTGGCTAGTGGTCTTAGGACTTCCTCTGTCCCCCCAAAGGTCCGTAGGGCCTGTGACAAGGATGAGGTCTGCAGACGGGGAAGGGGTGACTGTCTGCTCCCAGGGTTCCTGGCCATCCTCGAGAGGAAGAGCGTCCTCTTAGAGATGCCTGCTCCTAACCCACCTCATCCCCACGCAGGGCGCCGGGGTCCTGGGAACGCCGGCTCTGCCCGCCCACTGGGGCTAGAAGGGTGGAGTGCTGAGGGAGGACCGTGGAGCACCCAGTGCAAGCCCCTGGAAGGCGCGGAAACCCGTCGCCTGCGGAGGCGTCGAGCCACTCCAGCTCCGAGTCACGCATCACCCCTGCCTCTGGAGAGAGGGGTCCAAAGGATTCAAGGGGCCGCAGATTCCAGGAACCCGGGCGAGAATCTACGCTGCTTTCGGCCCTGGCTGCCCCTGGTTGGATGCCGCTGATGCCCGCCGGGCCCTCGGCGCGCTCTGGGGGCGCACGGGCGCTGTGTGCCTGGCCCGAGCGTTTTGAAATTTTCCGGGGCCGCTCGGCGGCGCTGCGATTGGCCGCGTTCGGGTAACCTCTATGCAAATGAGGCCGCGCAGCCTCCGCGCCGCCGGAGACCCGGCGAGCTGGCTGGCGAGGAAGGGGCATTCGCACCCGGGCTGGGCGGGCGCACCCAGAGCCGGGCGGGCAGGAACCCCTGCGCGGCCGTCCGGTGCCCTCGTGTCCCTCGCGAGGAAGGGACGCCTCACCAGCCTCGCCGCCCCCTCCCCCTAGGTTACCTCCCCGCCCCCTCCTCGCTGCCTGCCTGCGGCACCACCTTCCACCCAGATCGTCTCTAAAGGGAGTTCTTGGTTTCCTCCGATTTCTTATGAACCCAGGATGGGCAGCAAAGAAGATGCGGGCAAGGGGTGCCCGGCGGCCAGTGGCGTCTCCAGCTTCACCATCCAGTCTATTCTGGGCGGGGGTCCCTCGGAGGCACCGCGGGAGCCCGTCGGCTGGCCAGCCAGGAAGCGCAGCCTGTCCGTGTCCTCGGAGGAGGAGGAGCTGGACGACGGCTGGAAGGCGCCCGCCTGCTTCTGCCCAGACCCGCACGGCCCTAAGGAGCAGGGCCCCAAGCACCATCCCCCGATCCCTTTTCCTTGCCTGGGTAAGGACCGCACGTCGCCAGTGTGGCAGCGAGCGAGCGCGAGGGGAGGGAGGCTGAGCGCCCAGCCAAGATTTCCGCTCCGGGCCCCCTTCGGCCAGAGCTGCGGCAGCCGGGGGTGTGGGATCGCGGGGAGAGGGCGCGCACTGCGGTGCCTCCACCCGGTGGGTCCTCGGGAGGAGGCAAACAGACCCGTGCGGGCTTGGGCGTCTTGGGGAAGGTTGAGCTGTTAAGAGAGTGGACCACAGCGAGAGGGGCACGCGACCGGCCGTCCACCCGGCTGTCCCCAATCACTTTGCACATCTGGTACTTTCTTTCCGGACACAAGGTGGAGGTCTGCAAGGCGGGTCTGGGCAACCTGTCTCTACCGTAACCTCCTTCTGCGTCTTGTTCCTCACTTGCTCGCCATCTCTGCCTTTCTCTCTCTCTCTCCTCCTTGGAATGATTAGCACTCCAAGATGATTGACAATGGTGCGTTTCAGGGACGGTTCCTCTTTACAGCATTTGACGAAGGGGAGCCCTGCGTTAGTCCTTAGCGTGATTTCCAAACAAACGGCCTGTGAAATGATGCCACCCTATAAAGCTCCAGGAACTCTTCCAGCTCAGTTACTACCAGGCAAATTCGCCTTTTAAAACCATGCTAACGTTTCCTCCTCCAGTCCTCCTCCCCCTGTTGCCTCTGGCCCGTTCAGAAAGGTGGAAGCACAGAGACCCCATACTCCAAGTAGCTGGGTCCCTCTCGTCACTTTTAAGGGCCGCGGTGCTGGGTTTGGGGGCCACTGAGAGGGATGAGGAGGGGATTGGTAAGGTGGGACCCAGGCTGCAGGCGCTTGCCAACCGCCTGGTCCCAGGGAGAGCTGGCGGTCTCAGAGGCTCTCCAACCCACTCCACGGCCTTCCTCTCTGCTCTCGCTTCTCAGGTACCCCCAAGGGCAGCGGAGGCTCGGGCCCCGCCGGCTCGGAGCGCACGCCCTTCCTCTCTCCTTCGCACTCGGACTTTAAAGAAGAGAAAGAGAGGCTCCTGTCCGCTGGCTCGCCCTCGCCGGGGTCCGAGCGGCCGCGGGACGGCGGCGCCGAGCGGCAGGCGGGCGCGGCCAAGAAGAAGACGCGCACAGTCTTCTCGCGCAGCCAGGTGTACCAGCTCGAGTCCACCTTCGACATGAAGCGCTACCTGAGCAGCTCCGAGCGCGCCTGCCTCGCCTCCAGCCTGCAGCTCACCGAGACCCAGGTCAAGACTTGGTTCCAGAACCGCCGCAACAAGTGGAAGCGGCAGCTCTCGGCAGAGCTGGAGGCGGCCAACATGGCGCACGCGTCCGCTCAGACTCTGGTGGGCATGCCGCTGGTGTTCCGGGACAGCTCGCTGCTGCGCGTGCCGGTGCCGCGCTCGCTCGCCTTCCCCGCGCCGCTCTACTACCCCGGCAGCAACCTCTCCGCCTTACCGCTCTACAACCTCTACAACAAGCTCGACTACTGACCCGCCCGCCGCCCCGCGTCGCCCGCCTGCGCCCGGGGCCGCCTGCAGCTGCCCGCAGAACCGTGCGCGGACTGCACTCTAAGCCGGGCTCCGGGCAAAGCGGCGTGTTTCCAGAAATATGAAGAAATACACCATGTGTATTCATTAGCTCTTATTTATGGCCTCTGCCCTACTTTTTGTTTTGATTGTTTTGGGTATTTATCGGCATTCCCTGACTCAGAGCCTGCTTTCTACCTAGACCGAACCCAGTACGCTTGGAAAACCATTCGGAGTGGGATGTTCTCGGGTGGTGGTGGGAAAGGGAGTTTTGCCCAGATAGGCTTTGGTTGGTAGGGAAAAAAAAAATCAGGAAACATCTACAAAGCCAGGTACACTCCTCCCCCATATATACACCTGTATATATGTACATGCACACAAGCTCGGCCAAGCCAGGCCCTCAGAGGCTTTGGACGATTACCTAATTGCCTCTTTTCGTTTCGCTCATCCCGAGGATGGGTAGGAATGAAAAGGGGACAGTTCAGATCTGTAAATATTTTTAAAGAGAAAAAAAAATAAAACATTTTAAACATCTTTGCTAACTTTGGTGGGATCGATTGCCCGGCATGATAACGCACGGGTTTTCAGGTTTTTCGGTGCAAAGACTTGCATCCGTCTGTCTACAGAGGTTTGGCTCGCGCCACGTGGAGGGTGGGACCGGGGTCAGGGGTTAAAGGTCGGGACCTTGGCGCCGCCCAGTCTGCACGTGGATGGAGCTGCCCGCCCACTCTCCCTACTGCGCCCAGAATCGTCGCGCGAGTTGGGGCGCACTCTGGCTAGAATCCAGCTCCAGAGCCCGCACAGAGAAAAGACAAAAGGCAGGGAGGCAGGCCTCGCCACTTAAGCGATTGCCTTCCGGGAACGAGCGAGCCGGGTGCCCAGCGGCACATTCCCGGCACTGGGCTGGCCCTGAGCTTGGCCACAGCAGCTCACGCTACACGTCCTGTGCCGCGCACTTCCTCTCCAAGGGCATAAGGCAAGCGACGGCGCTGCTTGTACCTGGTAAAGCCTCCACGTTGCTCGCCGCGAGCTTGGCGCGACAGGCTTGTCGCTGTGCCCAGCTCCCTGGCCGGTGGCACAGTTATGTGTCCCGCGCGGAGAGGTAACTGGACGCAGTGAGGCAGCACTTAGGCTCAGGAGAGATCCGAGGCTCGGGACCAGGCAAAGAAGGCGAGGGAGGCAAAGGCGCTTCCCTGTGATCTTTTGTTGTTAATAGTTTGCATTGGTCCAGCGTCTGGCTGGATCGCCGGCTAGCACCCGGCCGCTTGCTCTGAAAGGAACTGTGACGCGCTGCGGGGGCGCCCACGGACGTCCTCGCCCTGACACCTGCGGCCGCGCAGAGGCTGGAAGGGCGCTGGACGGATAGAACAGCCGCGCCAGTGTCATGCAAATCGCAGATTCTCGCTCCCCTTAGGTCGCAGCCACCTGTTCTTGGTAAAACGTTGGAAAAGGAAGCCTGAGCTCGGAGGAAGCCGGTAGTTCGGCATCACCTGGGGGGAGCTCCTCCATCCGCCAGCTTCTGGCCTCTGGCTCCGCAGAGCGGATGCCTTCTCTCATCCCCTAGAAGGAAAACATTTGCGTGTAAAAGTTGACTCTGAGCTGCAAGGCATTGAAATTA
>PVKP010029128.1:0-29332 GCA_004027715.1 Plecturocebus donacophilus
TTTTTTTTTTTTTTTTTTTTTTTTTTTTTTTTGAGACAGAGTCTTGCTCTGTCACCCAGGCTGGAGTGCAGTGATGCAATCTCAGCTCACTGCAACCTCTGTCTCCCGGGTTCAAGCGACTCTCCTGCCTCAGCCTCCTGAGTAGCTAAGATTACAGGTGTGCACCACCACGCTCGGCTACTATTTGTATTCTTAGTAGAGATGAGGTTTTGCCATGTTGGCCAGGCTGGTCTTGAACTCCTGACATCAGCTGGTCTGCCCACCTTGGCCTCCCAAAGTGCTGAGATTGTAGGTATGAGCCGCTGTGTGCCTTGCCTAGCCTGAAGTTTTTGTATCTCCCATTTTTCTGCTTAACAGGTTGAATCTCTCTACTAGCTTCTTGAGTACATAAGAGTATAACAACTGTTTTAATGTCCCGTCTAGGAAACTTACCATCTGTATCATTTCTGGGTCAGCTCCTATTGATGGATTTCTTCCCTCTTTATTGGAAGTCGTATTTTCCTGCTTCTCTGCTTGCCGGGTAAATGTTAATTGGTTGCCCATGTGAATTTTACTTTGTTGATGTTGGATATTTTTGCAATCTGTAAATATTCTTGAGCTTTGTTCTGAGATGCTGTTAAGTTAAACAGTCTGATTCTTCGGAGTCTTGCTTTTAAGCTCTGGTAGGGAGGACCAGCGCTGCATTTAGTGTCAAGCTAGTTCTGCTCCATATCTGAGGCAAAACACTCCTGGGTATATGACCTACTTATGGGTGCATGTGATCCATCCAGCAGAAGACCCCCTGGCTGGTCACAGGAAATTGTGTCACAGGCTTCTTCCTCAAACATGGTCTAACCAGGCCACCTGCCTGGCTTCAAGCTCTTCAAGCTTTTCAGGAGCAATGCCAGTGTATCAGCTCAGGACTCCCTGCTCTGGCCTCTGCTGGCCTCCCAATATAGTCCCTTCCTGCACCCTGGGCAAGGGTGCCTTCTGCTGAGTGCCTACACTTCCTGTCCCCTCTGCTTGGAACACCCTCTGTCCTACCTGCCACACTGCTACTTGCCTTTCTTGTACCAGTGCCGCCTCCTTTGAGATCCTCTGACCACTCCAAGGCCCTTTCCAGCTGGATTCATGGCACTCTGCCCACAGCTCTAGAAGCACAGGGGCCAGGAGTTTGCATGTGTGTCTCTAGGGTAGCCTGTGAGTGTCCCTGGATGGGACTGCCTTTGCCGCTGCTCCATATACTGTGGGCCTTGAGAATGAGGGGCTGAGGAGTCCAGGCACAACCATTGGCCACCCTGAGACCAGGAACCTCGCTTTTACCAGGCCTTGCTTTCCTCACCTGCAGAGGTTGAGTGGCAAGGTTAGGTGTTTTCCAGTCTCCTTCTGGCTCTAAAATCTTGGGGGAGAGGGAAGGAGGGACCTACTGCGATTCAGCTTTATATGAGCTAGATAGGTCAGAGAAGTGCATTGGAGAAGAAAGGTTGTTCACCGACCCATAGAAGATGGGTCCCTTGTAAAATACACATATTTTTCTCCCTGATTATGAAAAAAAATTGTCTGCCTATTATGGGAAAATACGGTAAATAGAGAAGAGTATTGTAATCACTCATAATCCCTGGATCAAAATAGTCATCTTTGCTGTAGTTTCTTCTAGGTTTTCAGTGGGAAGTTTTTTTTTATTTATTATTATTTTGTTTAGTTATTTTTAAATTCATTTTTAAGTGATGGCTTTTTTTTTTTTAACTGTACTTTAGGCTCTAGGGTACATGTGCAGATCATACAGGATTGTTGCATAGGTACACACATGGCAAGGTGGTTTGCTCTCTCCATCCCGTCACCTATATATGGCATTTCTCCTCATGTATTTTTTTATGTTTATTAATTGAGTAAGACAGGGTCTTGCTCTGTTGCCCAGGCTGCAGTACAGTGGTGCAATCACAGCTCACTGCAGCCTTGACCTCCTTGGCTCAAGTGATCCTCCCATCTCAGCCTCCTGAGTAGCTGGGACCACAGGTCTAAGCCACCACACCTGGCTAATTTTTAAAATAACTTGCAGCGATGAGGTCTCACTATGTTGCCTAGGCTGATTTTGAACACCCGGGCTCAAGTGATCCTCCCACTTTGGCCTCCCAAAGTGCTGGGATTATAGGTATGAGCCACTGCACCCAGCCTAGTGGGATTTTAGTTTTGTTTTACAAAATTGGAAGCACACCATAGCTTCCATTTCAGAGTCCACTGTAAGCACAGTAAGAACAGACGCCTCTTCTACTCAAGCACATGGGGCACACAGAATGAGAAAATTCGCACCAACTATGCTTGCATGAGAGGTACCTCTAACATGGACAGAAAATTCTCTAACTCAAACAGCAAACTCCAGACTCTGAAGATGGTAAACACACTATAAATATTTTCTTCAAACCCTTCCAAGTGTTAGCAAGTCTGAAAACTGAGCCATTTGTTTTGAGTACTTTGTTAAAACTTTACTGCACAACTACTATAGGAGGGGTATCTTCCCAGAGAAGAGAATAAGAGACGAAACTGAGAAGCTGACACTAATTTTAAAAGATCTCTGTGGCTTCACGTGCCATGAGCATCTATCCCCTGCCTCCGTTTCTATTTCCACTGCAAATACGTCCTCTATGCAGATGAAGAGGCTCAAGTCAAAGAACAAATAAAACAAGGTCGAAAGATGTTAAACGTCATCAAAATACATACCCACCCATTCTCCAATCCTCAGAGTCAACCAACTCATCCGACATTCCAGTCCTCTGAGTGAGCCCCTGTCTTTCCTCACTCCTGGACTCATTTTCAGGACCCTCTGCCATTTGAAGATTCGAGTGTGTTAGGCTTTGTCCTAAAATACCACGTGTGAGGTCCCTGAGCCTAGGACACGTTGCCATAACCTGGCACTTGCTGCCATCCTGCAGATGGTCCTGGCCCAGGCTGTGGGCCTCAGAGCCACGGGAGGGACAAAGGCAGGTATCACACACCTGGGTGTATGTCCTAGTCCTGCTGCCTGCCCGCTATGAGGCCGCAGGCAACTTTCTGAACCTCTGAGCTAGGGTTTTCTCCTCTGTCAAATGGGGACAGAAGCAGCCACTTCCCAGGCTGATGTGAGGACTGATGGATAGGTGTGCTTCAGGCATTAGCCTAGCACAAGGTGAGTGAATGGCAGCAGAGCCTGTCTTCACTTCTGATCTCAGCAAACAACCGTCAGTCCAGCAGCCCGGAAGAAGTGCCTTCCTCAACCCAGGGAAGCCTCAGCAGGGGCAGCACCTGTGAGCTGGGGCCTGGGTCCCTGTCTGGGCTTGGCACACACCAGGTGGGTTCCTGGGCAAGTTGATCAACTGTCTGGGTAACAGATTTCCTTGTAAAGTAGGGAGAACTATTCTATTTTCTGGCTTTCCTATTTTCTGGGGTAAAAAAGGCTTAAGGATAAGGCAGTGCTTGGCAAAGTGCAGTAGAAAGGTCTGTGCACATGTGAAGCCTGATTTCCTTCCCACAGAAACCAACTTGGAAAGCATTTTGTATCTACAGAATCCATGGCAAAGTGAGTCTTCTATAGCACACTAAAAGCTAACTGAATGAGAAAATGTGGCTCTATTGAGCAGAACTACTTGAAATAGTTAATGCTTAACATCCCATTTAGCAATCACTACTTTATTCAGAGCACAGCTCTGAGGTCCTTTCATGTGAATTTGTTCTATTTTGGCCATTTTCCTGGGCAAAGCTGTTGATCACCACAGTCAATAGAGCACTTTAAGCAAAGTTCTCTTCCCCCATTTTAGCTTTGCTTCCTAAAGGTTATTCTAGAGTCTACATGGAGACAGGGACAGGAATTTGTGTTTGGACACAGTTCTCCACATAACCCTTTGCTAGGTACTTGCGGCCCCATGGCTGCAGAGAGGTGCACACGAGTGGAGGTAAGGGTGGCTCCAGCCCCACTGAGGACCAAGCCTGGCAGCTCACTGCCTGCCCTCCTCTCCTGCACCCTGGCCTCTGGCTTGCTGGGAAAAGGAGGAGGCAAGGCACATGGGCGCTCAACCAACTCAACGACGGTCTTTGCCACAACATGTCCTGTAAATCTTGTTCTTGCACTCAGCAGCCCTTTACTAACACTGGCCTGCCTCTGGCCTGGGATCCTACAAACTTTATTGTCCAATGTTACCACAGGTCTTCCACATGTACGTGATAATTGTGACAAATATTCCTTGGAGCTACCAGAGGAATATCTCCATCAAGCAAAGTACTGTGTACAAGAATGTGTAGAGGAAGCAACAGAGTGGAAATAGAAGAAACAGAGAACAGAAAAACAGAGAAAAAGAAAGAAAATCAAAAGGAAGTGTTTTGAAGAGCGACAAAATCAACAAACCTTTAGCTAGACTGACTAAGAAAAAATGAGAGAAGATTGAAATTATTATTATTATTCGAGTCTTGTTCTATTGCTCAGGCTGGAGTACAGTGGCAACTAGCAATAAAATTGGCAATCACAGCTCACTGCAGCCTTGAACTCCTGGGCTCAAGCAATTCTCCTACCCTAGCCTCTGAGTAGCTGGGACTAGAGGTGCACTACCAGGTCCAGGTTATTTTATTTATGTATTTATTTTGGTGGAGATGATGTCTTGCTATGTTGCCCAGGCTGGTCCTGAACTCCTAGGTTCAAGTAGTCTTCCTGCCTTAACCTTCCAAAGTGGGATTACAGACATGAGCCACTGTGCTCAGCCAAGTCAAATTATTAAAATCAGAAAGAGGGGACATTACCACCAACTTCACAGAAATAAAAAGTATTGAAGAAGAATACTGTGAACAATTGGACCCCCAAAATTAGAAAAAATAGATGAAATGAACAAATTCCTAGAAAAAATAAAATACTCAGATTGAATCAAAAAGAAATACAGGCCGGACGCAGTGGCTTATGCCTGTAATCCCAGCACTTTGGAAGGTTGAGGCGGGTGGATCACTTGAGGTTAGGAGTTCAAGACCAGCCTGACCAACATGGTGAAACCCCGTCTCTACTAAAAATACAAAATTAGCCAGGTGTGGTGATGCAGGCCTGTAATCCCAGCTACTTGGGAGGCTGAGGCAGAATTGCTTGAACCTGGGAGGCGGAGGTTGCAGTGAGCCGAGATGGCCCCATTGCACTCCAGCCTGGACAACAAAAGCGAAACTCCATCTCAAAAAAAAAAGGAAATGCTGAATGAATAGGCTGGGCACAGTGGGTCATGCCTATAATCCTAGATTTTGGGAGGCTGAGGCGGGTGGATCATTTGAGGTCAGGAGTTCAAGGCTAGCCTGGCCAACATAGTGAAACCCTGTCTCTACTAAAAATACAAAAATTACCCAGGTGTGGTGGTGCATGTCTGCAGTCCCAGCTATTAGGGAAGCTGAGGCAGGAGAATTGCATGAACCCAGGAGATGAAGGTTGCAGTCAGTTGAGATCGTGCCAACACACTCCAGCCTGAGCAACAGAGCGAGACTCCATCTCAAAAAAAAAAAAAGAAATTCTGAATAGACCTATAACGAATAAAGAGATTGAACCAGTGATCAAAAAAATTTCCCATAAAAAAAGCTGAGGCCTACATGGCTACATGAATTCATGGATGGGATGATGAATTCTAAGAAATGTTAAAAAATAACACCAATCTTTCAGAAACTCTTCCCAAAAGCAGAAAAGAAGGAAACACTTCCCAATGCATTCTATGAGGTGAGTATTACCTTGATACCAAAACCAGACAAACACATGAAAAGAAAACCAAAGACCAATATCTCTCATGAATACAGACACAAAATTCTCAACAAAACTTTAGCAAACCAAATCCAGCAACATATACATACAAAGGATTACATGTCATGACCAACTGGGATTTATCCCAGGAATGAAAATGTGTTTCAACATATAAAACTCCACCAGTATAATGTATCATATTAATAAAGGAAAAAACCCACATGACCATCTCAATAGGCATAGAAAAAGCATTTGACAAAACCCAACACCCTTTCATCATAAAAAACACTCAATAAACTAGGAACAGAAAGTAACTCCTAGAATTCCTTCTAGGGATAGAAGGGAACTTCAACTTAATAAAAGGAACCTAAGAAAACACAAAGCTCACATCATGTACATATCTGTGTGTGTGCGTGCGTGTGTGTGTGTGTGTGTGTATATAATTATTACTTTTTTTGACATGGAGTTTTGCTCTTGTTGCCCAGACTGGAGTGTAATTGTGTGATCTCGGCTCACCGCAACCTCTGCTTCCCAGGTTCAAGTGATTCCCCTGCCTCAGCCTCCAGAGTAGCTGGGATTACAGGCATGCGCTGCCATACCCAGCTAATACTGTATTTTGAGTACAGACAGGGTTTCTCCATGTAGGTCAGGCTGGTCTCAAACTCTTGACCTCAGGTGGTCCGCCCACCTCAGCCTCTCAAAGTTCTGGGATTATAGGCATGAGCCACCTCGCCCAGCTGCTCACATCATATTTAATGGTAAAAAACTGGATGCCTTCCCCTTAAGATCAGAAACAAGACAAGGATGCCCACTCTCACCACTTCTATTCAACACTGTACTAGAAATTCCAGCCAGGGCAATCAGGCAAGACAATAAAATAAAATACATCCAGATAGGAAGGAAGAAGTAAAATGATCTCTATTGGCAGCCCATATCAGAAGCCATGATCTCATCTATGGAAAATGCAAAGCAATCTACAAAAACCTGTTAGACCAAATAAACAAGTTTAGCAAGGTTGCCAGACACAAGATCACTATACAAAAATCTATGCTAGCAATGAGCAATCTGAAAATGAAGAAAACAATTACAGTTACAATAGTATCAAAAGAAATAAAGAACTCAGAAATAAATTTAACAAAAGCAGTATAAAACATATACTCTGAAAGCTACAGAACATTGATGAAGGAAAGTAAAGATCTAAATAAATGGGAAGAAATCCCATGTTCACAGACTGGAACATTTTCCAAATTGTTCTACTGATTCAACACAATTCCTTTCAAAATTCATTAGTTTTTTGTTTTTTGGTTTTTTTTTTTTTTTGCAGAAATTGATAAACTTATCCTAAAATTCACATGGATGTAGGAGGGACTTCATGTAGCCAAAACAATCTTGAAAAAGAAAAAGTTGGAGGACTCATACTTCCTGATTTCAAAATTTACGACCAAGCTAACTAATCAGGACAGTGTTAGGATAAGGATAGATACACAGATCACTGGGATAGAACTAAGAGTGCAGTAGTAACCCCTTATATTTATGATCATTGATGCTGACAAGGATATTAAGATAATTTAATGCAGACAGAATAGTCTTTTCAATAAATGGGGCTGGTACAATTGGATATTCACATGAAAAGAATGCATTTGGACACCTATCTCATACCATATATAAAAATTAACTCAAAATGGATAAAGCACTTAATGTAAGAGCTAAAACTATAAAACTGCTGGAAGAAAACAGGGGTCAATCTTTGTGACCTTAGATTAGGCAACTAATAGCAGAAGCAACTGAAGAAAACATAAACTGGACTTCATCAAAATAAAAATATTTGTGCATCAAAGATCATAAAGAAAGTAAAAGACAATGCACAGAATGGAAGAAAATACTTGCAAATCATATATCTCATAATGGTCTAATACCCAGAATACATAAAGAACTCTTATATAAAACTCAACAGTAAGGGCTGGGTGAGGTGGCTCACACCTGTAATCCTAGCACTTTGGGAGGCCAAGGTGGGTGGATCTCCAAAGGTCAGTAGTTTGAGACCAGCCTGGCCAATATGGTGAAACCCCATCTCTACTAAAAATATAAAAAAAATTACCTGGGCATGGTAGCACGTGCCTGTAGTCTCAGATACTTGGGAGGCTGAGGCAGGGGAATTGCTTGAACCCAGGAGGTGGAGGTTGTAGTGAGCCAAGATCACGCCATTGCACTCCAGACTGGGCAACAAAAGTAAAACTCTGTCTCAAAAGAAAAAAAAATTCAATAAAATTTGTTTTTGGTGAGGATGGGAAAAACAAAAACTCTTATATCTTGCTGGTAGAACACAAAATGGTGTGGCCACTGTGAAAAATACTTTGACATCCTTAAAAAGTTCAACATGGCCAGGTGCAGTGGCTCATGCCTATAATCTCAGCACTTTGGGAGGCTGAGGCAGGTGGATCATGAGGTCAGGAGTTTAAGACCAGTCTGACCAATACGGTGAAACCTCGTCTCTACTAAAAATACAAAAATGAGCCAGGTGTGGTGGCACATGCCTGTAGTCCCAGCTACTGGGGAGGCTGAGGCAGGAGAATCGCTTGAACCCAGGAGGCAGAGGTTGCAGTGAGCTGAGATTGTGCCATTGCACTCCAGCCTGGGCGACAGGGAGACTTTATCAAAATAATAATAATAAGTTCAGCACAGAATCCCCATATGGCCTGCAATTCCACTTACAGGCAGACATGCAACAGAACTGAGAACATACAACCTCCCTAAAGACTTGCACACAAATGTTGACAGCAGCATTATTCAGAGTAGCCAATAAGCAGAAACAATCCAAATGTCCATCCACTGGTGAAATGATAAACTGATGTGGCTTATCCACACAAAAGAACTGTTATTTAATGGAAAAAAGTAATTAACTGATATATCTACAACATGGATGAACTCTGAAACATGATACAAAGTGAAAGATGTCAGATAAAAAAGCCACATATGTGATTCAATTTATATAAAATGTCTAGACTAGGCAAAGTCATAGAACTAGAAAGTAGATCAGTGGCTGCCATGGGCGGAAGGGCTGGGAGTTCTGTGAGAGCAGGAAGTGACTGCTAATGGGTAAGGGTTTTCTTTTTTTAGGAGTGATGAAACATTCTGGAATTGGCTAGTCCTAACTGTTGCACACTCTGTGAATATGCTAGAAACCCTGAGCTGCATACTGTAGAAGGCTGAACTTTTATGCTACAAGGGTTATAACTTTTTTTTTTTTTTTAAGACGGGGTTTCACCATGTTGGTCAGGGTGGTCTTGAACTCCCAACCTCAGGTGATCCGCCTGCCTTGGCCTCCAAAGTGATTGGATTACAGGCGTGAGCCACTACGCCCGGCCACGGGTTATAACTTAAAAGGAAGAATATAAAGGGTTAGAAGGAAAAAAGGAACGTATCGACAGTGATGTGTCAGAGGAGTCCACTTGGGTGAAGGTGACCAGAGAATTTAAGAATAATGAAACTAATGACAAGTGGCTGGCTTTTCATCATCACTGCACCCCAGCAGTGCTGAACAATGGCAGTTAAAAAGGCTCTTCTCTGCAGGGTGGACTGCTCCCTGTGTGCCACTGTGAGTACGTCACCATGTGCGGAGGGAAAAGGGAGAGTGCATTGTAATTCATTAGGTACAACCTCATGTTTGCACAGTGCTGTATCATCCGCAAAGTGCTGTCAGAGACATTATCATCCCCACAACCCTGTGGAGGAGGAAGACCCACCAATGAGGACGAGAAGCCTCCCTGTGGCCATGACCGCTAGTGGTGACCTCCACAGAGCTCTGGAGCTGAATAGTGATTTCAGTAAAGGGTTTCCCACCAGCCACACTCCCCAGGGCTGGTGGGCGGGACTGGTGTCCTCATCCCTGAGGCCTCGCCATGCCCAAAACATGGATAGTTACGCACAAAGACATTTACCCGACTCTATCTCTTTTCTAACTTCACTGAAGGTTTCTTGCCCAACAAGGAACCATTCCTCCCTCCCCACTGCTGTGTACACACATGGCACCTTCACCTGTTTCCCAGCAGTTACCAAAGGGGCCTAGCAGGAGTCTGGGCAAACAAGTCTCAGAAAACCACAGCCCCTGAAAAAAAAACCAAACAAACCAAAAAACCAAACCACCCCCCCCAAAAAAAAACAAAAAAAAGGAAAAAATAAAAAAAAATTAAAAAAGTAAAAAGAAAAGAAAACCACAGACCCTAGTTATGAACTGCAACAGAAATCTATTCAGCACGGGAACCACGTCTGTGGGATCTTCAATGGTAACTAGATAGTACATTAAAATCAGACTTCTGCTTGTGAGCTGAGTGCTGGAAGAGTCAGGAGAGCACAGATGCTGTCCTGGGATGCGCTGTCAGCGGAAACACGGCAGGAGCTGGCCAGGGGTGGGCTGGGCAGGAAATGGAATTTCTTCAACAAACTGGGAGAGGCACTTGGCATTTTCACCATGACAAGATTCGAAGGGACTTTTACTTTCTTCTTTATACTTTTGGGTACTGATTTATTATCACTATTATTACTATAAAATAGAGGTTCCAATATATATAGGCAGATTTAAAAAGTAATATTCACTTAGTAAAAAGTCAGAAGCAAGATATTTTTATTTTGAAAGGAAAAAAATATGTGTTGACTCCTAATCTGTAACAATCTGTTCAGCTCTAAACTTCACAAATACCGAATTCCAAGTGTGATGTCCGCGAGCAAGAGTGTGGAGACTCTGGGGGCATGGCTCCTGGCATTTGCTGGGAGGCCTAGGGGATCTGTTTCCCAGACCCGGCATCCTCACGGTTTCTGTCTTACTGAGCAGTGAGTTCCCACCAGCTAACTTCTGCTTACCTGGACAGGTGGCTCAATCATTATCCAGGCTGGAAGCATGAGACTGGGATTGAGAGGCTGAGTCCCTACACGGAAGTAAACTCCACCCCTGGAATCACAGGCCCAGATGTGCTGATTTCCACATGCCAAGCTTGTCAACTTTACAGCTCCTGTAGACAAAGAAAAGTACACACGTTGTAATTCCTTTTGTACAATGACTATGATCTTTCATCTAATCTACGAACTTTGATTTTCTACTTCAGAGAAAGAAAGGAGGCTGCATTTGCAACTGAACTTGGACACTGAGTCATCTGATCTGCTCTAGTCCATCCACATTGGCTACGTGGACTTGGCTGGGCTTGAGAACACTATAACTCATGGGAGTTATGACAGCCTCTGGCCACTCTGCCGCCTGCCAGGCACCACACGGCACCCCTTCCAGGCAAAAGGCAAAGCAGTCAAGATTCTGCCAGCACAGGGTCCTGAATCACCGAGCCCTGCGATTGGTATCTGCATGTGGGTCCCATCGCCAGCTTCCTCAGACACGCAACTAATGCCAGTAAATTCTGGATCTGGAGAGAGGGAACTCATATTTACAGATAATCTTGATCTTAACTAGAATTAAACTGACTGGGCACGGTGGCACACACCTGTAATCTCAGCACTTTTGGAGGTCATGGCGGGTGGATCAGTTGAAACCAGAAGTTTAAGACCAACTTGGGCAGCATAGTGAGACCCTGTTTCTACAAAATACAAATAGATGAGTTGGGCGTGGTGGCACATGCCTGTAGTCCCAGCTATTTGGGAGGCTGAGATCGCTTGGGCCCAGCAAGTTGAGGCTGCGGTGAGCCATGATGGTGCCACCGCATTTCAGCCTGGGTGACAGAGTGAGGCCTCATCTCGAAAAAACAACAACAAAAAAACAAAACCAAGTCTCCCACATAATATTCATTTTTATTTCTTTATTTCTCATTGCTACTAAGACTGATTTTAAGAGGAAAGGAAATGAGAAGATTTTAAAAAATAGAAATTACATCTGATAATAGTCTGGCTAAAAGAACAGCAGTCAACAGTTCCTGAGTAGCTGCTGTGGACAGGCTGTCAGCCAGGTCTTCATACACTCATCTCAAACCCCACAACAATGACACATGGTGAGTATTGTCCCACTTTACCCATGAGACCACTGGGACTCAGCCAGAAAGAGATCTGCCAAGGGCCGCATGGCAGGAGGCAGCCAGTCATGGAAGCAGAGGAGGATCTACGATTTGGACCTGGGTCAGCCTGGCTCCTCTGAATCAGCAACCTCTGACCTCTGAGACTTTCCCTACAGCGCAATGCACAGATCTTCAGGGCTAAGTCCAGTTGATTTTCCTGTTTTGTTTTTGAGATGGAGTCTTGTTCTGTCATCTAGGCTGGCATCCAGTGGCACAATCTTGGCTCACTAGAACCTCCACCTCCTGGGTTCAAGCAATTCTCATGCCTCAGCCTCCCAAGTAGCTGGGATTACAGACATGCGCTACCATGCCCAGCTAATATTTGTAATTTTAGTAGAGATGGGGTTTCACCATGTTGGCCAGGTTGGTCTTGAACTCCTGACCTCAAGTGATCAACCCACTTCAGCCTCCCAAAGTGTTGGGATTACAGGTGTAAACCACCATGCCTGCCCCAAAGTTTTACACTTTTGTCACCCCAAAAAGTTCCCTCAGCTCCCTTCTGGTCAATGCCCTCTACCCTGAGGCAACTGCTGAACTGACTTCTTTTTTTTTTTTTCTGAGACAGAGACTCGCTCTGTTGCCCAGGCTTGAGTACAGTGGTGTAACCTTGGCTCACTGCAACCTCTCCCTCCTGGGTTTTTTTTTTTGAGACAGTCTCATTCTGTTGCCCAGGCTGAAGTGCAGTGGTATGATCTCCGCTCACTGCAGCCTCAGCCTCCTGGCTTCAAGCAATTCTCCTGCCTCAGCTTCCAGAGTAGCTGAGATTACAGGCACCTGCCATCACGCCCAGCTAATTTTTATACTTTTAGTAGAGATGGGGTTTCACCATGTTGGCCAGGCTAATCTCCTGACCTCAGGTGATCCACCCACCTTGGCCTCTCAAAGTGCTGGGAATATAGGCGTGAGCCACGGTGCCCAGCCTGCTGAACTGACTTCTATCCCATAGGTGAGTTCAGTCTATTCTAGAGGTTCCCAGAGCAGAATCGCAGCATGCATGCTCTGGCGTTGGGCTTCCTTCATACAGCACCATGCAGGGGAGTGTTACCACGGTGCCACTCCTCTTCATCACCATGCATGACTTCACTGCACACACATGACAAGGCAAGGTTCTCTGTTCACCTGCTGATGAACTATGCACTATTAGGAGCGACATGGCCATAATCACTCTCGTGGGAGGTTTTTTTTGAACACGTGTTGATTTCCTTGAATAAATGCCTGGAAGGAGACTTGCTGGCCGTAGGATAGGTGACGGTTTCATTTTTTTTTTTTTTTTGAGACAGAGTCTCACTTTGTCACCCAGCCTGGAGTGCACTGGCACAATCTTGGCTCACTGTAACCTCCACCTCCCACATTCAAGTGATTCTCATACTTTAGCCTCCTAAGTAGCTGGGATTACAGGCACCCACCACCACAGCTGGCTATTTTTTTTTTTTTTTTTTTTTTTTTTTTTAGCAGAGATAGGGTTTTGCCTTGTTGGCCAGGCTGGTCTTGAACTCCTGACCTCAGGTGATCCACCCGCCTCAGCTTCCCAAAGTGCTGGGATTACAGGTGTGAGTCACTGTGCCCACCTTGTTTCATTTTTAAAGAAACCACCAGTTTCCTGAATGGCTGTCCTATGCTTACGCCCACAGCCGTGTCTGTGAGTTCTGGCTGCCTGCACCCTTGAGCCTTTTCCATGACCGCTGTTCCAGGAGGGAGTTTGTATCCTGTGATGGCTTCATTTGCCTTTCCCTGCTAAGGAATGATGCTGGGAATCTTTTAATACGCTATGGGCATCTGTATAACTTCTTTTGTGAATGCCTGTTCAAGTCTTTTGCTCATTTAAAAATGGACTATCTCCTGACTGCTGAGTTACAGTTCTCTGTATGTCGCAGGCACCAACCTTGTTTCAGATATGTGCGTTGTGAATCTAGTCTGTGGTTTGCTTTATTTTCTGAATAGTGTTTTTTGATGAGCAGTTTTTAATTTTGATGGGTTATTTTGACTTTCAACCAGGGAGTAACAGGCGTGCAGCTCCATGAGCTGGCGGGGCTGCCGGAGGAGGGCAGGCGGAGGGTGCCCCACGCTGGGTGCAGAACCGGGAGGTGCCGCCCCCGCACAGTTGTCACTGGTATCAGATGACAGCCCACAGAGTGCAGCAAAACACAGAGCCATGACTCTGCCACGTGAACATCTCATCATGCGCTTGCAGTCATGACATCAACCTAAAACTATTAATTCACTGCTATAAAAAGTTATCATTATTCCTTTGTGTATTTTCTAAAGATGACAATTTCTCGATTCCAAAAATTACCTGTATTTTCTCCTTCCTTGATCTTGTACAGAATATTTTACCAGGGAGTTTAAACAGAACTCCCTGGAACTCTAATATGACATATGCAAAGATCTGTACCAGTCAAAATAAAGTACCTTCAGCAGCAACTCTAGAAATAGCTAAGAAACAAATGCTAATTAAGAAACAATTTTGCATTAGAGTCTTCAACCTGGCTCTAAGAAGAACTACAGGCAGCAGTGATCATGCTAACAGAGTAACGTGGTGACAAAAACATACTGGGCCAGCATCTCAGAGTTGGCAGCAACAACACTGCTCATAGAACACAGGGCTCACATGACACAGTCAACATCCTTTCAGAACACATAGAAAGGACTGCTAGACGATGTGCTCCAGTGTATAAACCAGCTTCTTCCGAATTGAAGAGACAGGTTAAAGATGACAAAGCTGAACTGAGGGCTTTCCTGCCTCAGAGTCTCACCCGGGCCACCTGGACGAATGAGTTGTGAGCCTGTTCCACAGAAGAGGTGGTCAGGATGTGGTGAACGTGGTGCAGAGACCACTGCCCTCCCCAAACACTCCATGGCTCCCTCACATTCCCTTAGAGTTAGGCAGGATCCCACAACCAGTTCTGGCAACGGGCTCTAAGCAGAAGGAACCAAGATGGTGGAGCCGCAGAGCAAAGCAGGCAGATCAGGCAGCCACCGCCTGGAGGACCACTGCCCTGGAAGAAGACAGATGCTGTATGGTTCACTGTGTGAAGTCGCTGATATCTGGGGCTTGCTCCTGAAGCACAGCTCAGCCTGGCTGATGCAAATACACTGACATTTTCCTGCCTGTCCCTGTTTTGTCCTTTTTTCTCCTGTTTTAAAAAAAATGCTTTAATTACTTTATTCGACAAAGCAGACCTTTTCCCTTTAGGATTATTTCTTAAACATACTATTTTAAAACAAAAAGTGGCATTTATTTGATGCTTTACTATTTATAAAATGCTTTTCTGTATAAATTACTGAATAATGTAATCTTGTTTGTTACCTAACGGCATAAACTGACACTGAATAGTTCTTCATTAAATGCTGTGACCTGATAAATTAAATTACAAATTTCATTAGTTTGCTAAACATTCCAATGCCTGACATAATGCATATTTATGTGTAGGGGAAATGAAATGTTATAAGCATCTTAAGTATCTGCTAAGTGATGCAAATTTTCTTCCAAAAAGTAGGATTATAATAAATCACTACAAAATTCCATATTCAATCTTTACAACTGGGTTAGTAGCCAACCATTTAAGAATTCCTTTAATTTAATCCCATAGCAGCAGTTGCTCTGGTAATTTGTATAGGGGCAGAAAGAAGCGGGATGCTGTATCTTTAAGAAAAATTAAAGGTTTGCTTATAGCCACTACTGGAGATAACAAAAAATAAAAAAGAAAAAAATTAAAGGTAAAATCATATGCATTATTTGATAAACTAAAGTCATCCTCATCCTTGAAATTAAAATTTCTTTTCTTTTTTGAGACGGAGTCTTGCTCTGGCACCCAGGCTGGAGTGCAGTGGCGCAATCTCAGCTCACTGCAACCTCTGCCTCTCAGGTTCAAGTGATTCTTGTGCCTCAGCCATCCAAGTAGCTGGGATTACAGATGTGCGCCACCATGCCTGGCTAATTTTTGTATTGTTAGTAGAGATGGGTTTCACCATGTTGACCAGGCTAGTCTCAAACTCCTGACCTCAGGTGGTCCACCTGCCTTGGCCTCCCAAAGTGCTGAGATTACAGGCATGAGCCACTGCACCCAGCCTTGTTTTTTAATTAATTTATTATTATTATTTTTTTGAGACACAGTCTCACTCTGTCACCCAGGCTGGAGTGCAGTGGCATCATCTCAGCTCAGCAGTGACACAATCTCAGCTCACTGCAGCCTCCGCCTCCTGGGTTCGAGCAATTCTCGTGCCTCAGCCTCCTGAGTAGCTGGGACTACAGGTGTGGGCCACCATGTCTGGCTAACTTTTGTATTTTTAATAGAGACAGGGTTTGGCTATGTTGGCCAGGCTGGTCCCAAACTCCTGGCCTCAAGTGATCTTCCTGCCTTGACTTCTCAAAGTGCTGAGATTACAAGCGTGAGCCACACACCCAGCCTGAAATTAAAATTTCTGCTTGTCATTTCAAGAAGACTGATGATGTTCCAGACCTAACAAGGACTTAGTGCTGCCCAAGGTCAGCAGTGTCCCCAAGGGAGCGCAGGTCATGCTGTCTGAGGCTGCTTGCTATTACTCATACAACCAGGAAGACGCTTGCAAAGAAAATACCAGGCTGAAGGAAAGAATACGTGTAAATATATCTCGGACAAGTTTTCATAAACCTAACATCTGCCTCATGCCCTGGGAAGGCTAATGGCAACTCAGAGCAAGAGCTGAGAATTTTCCTAGGAGGGTGGGAGTGGCGTCATCCACCAAGCAACTGTATGTGATGACATCCTGTACCTGCGTGGGAGGCAGTTTTATCTTTGATTACCTGTAACAAGGCCAAATATAGGATCAAAACTCACATCCCAGAGTTATTCAGAAATGGAGCTACAAATAATACTGACTTTCCTTGACATTTTAAATCCTGCTGGTGCAGTGGCACACACCTGTAATCCCAGCACTTTGGGAGGATGATGTGGGAGGATTGGTGGAGCCCAGATTTTGAGACCAGCCTGGCCAATATAGTGAGATCCTGTCCAAAATTAAAACAAAAATCCTGTTGGGTACATACTGTCACCAAGTAATTGGTCCCTGCCTGTAAAGTCCCACATGCTCCATGTGTAAACTTCCAACAAAAGTGATGTGAGTCAAGCTAAAATAATTGTTTTTGTTTGTTTTTTAAGAAACAGGATCTTGCTCTGTTGCCTAGACTGGGCTCAACTCCTCAGGCTCATAAGCAATCCTCCTGCCTCAGCCTCCCGAGCAGCTAGGACTACAGGTGTGCGCCACCATGCTTGGCTCTGAAATGACAGGCAGAAGCAGAGTGCTCAGAGGGAACACAGTAGAAAAGTGCTATGATGGGTTCAGTCACTGAAGAACGTTCAGTGGGGAGGTGGCAACCTCAACTGAGTCCCAAAGGAAGAAGAGTTGAAGAAAGGAAAGCAGCCCTGGAAGGAATACTGGGCCACAGGAAGAGAAGCACATGGGCAGCACGAACGTGCACGGTACATTAGGGAAGGGCAAGGCCAGGAATGGCTGAAGCCCCCAGTGCAAGAGGCCCCGGAATGCCAGCCAGGCTTGCGAGACCCTGGGCGCCACACCAAAGACTGGAGCTTTATTCTAGTGGCAGCGTGGAGCCACGTAACATTGAGGGCAACACCACTGGAGCTGTGTTTGAGGAAGACAGCTCTGGTAACCATGACGGGAGGTGGGCACACCTGGTGCTGCAAGGCAGCCACTGCAGGACAGCAACTTGGTGGTGAGGGGGCTCCACCCTGCCAGTGGTGGGAGGGAAGCAGAGGTCCAGAAACAGGGAGACCTTCAGCTAGATGGCCAGGACACTGCTGACAGACTAGTCAAAAGAGTACTCTGCTCTTTCCAGTAAAATTTAGTGAAAGCAACAGGGCACAGTGGCTCACACCTGTAATCCCAGCACTTTGGGAGCCCAAGCCAGGTGGATCACCTAAGGTGAGTCGAAACAAGCCTGGCCAACACGGTAAAACCCCATCTCTACTAAAAATACAAAAATTAGCCAGGTGTGGTGGCACAGGCCTGTAATCCCAGCTACTTGGGAGATTGAGGCAGGAGAATCACTTGAATCCAGGAGAAGGAAGTTGCAGTGAGCCTAGGCAACAGAGTCTCAAAAAAAAAAAAAAACCTCAAAAAACGGAATTTAGTGGGTGCAGAGAATCAAAGTTAGGAAAAAGAGCACATTTGGGGGAGGTTAAATTTGATATTGAACAAAATCTTCAAATGCAGTCACTGTGCTTCCATTCATTGCTGTGTGCACCCCTGATTGCTGACTTTTATTTATTATTATTATTTATGTATTTATTTTTTCTCCGACCCCGCCCCAACCTGCTGCTGGCTTTTAAAAATATTTTTAGAGATGGGGTCTTGCTATGCTGGCCAGGTCAGTCTTGAATTCCTGGCCTCAAGCAATCCTCCCAAAGTGCTATGATTAGAGGTGTAAACCACTGCACTTGGCCCACTGCCAACTTTTAAAAGAGAAATGAAGCACCCCAATTAATTCCAGATAAGTAACACAGGCAGCAGCCATGTCAGCCAGATGACTCTCCTTTATACTCAATACCCATTCAATGCACACTGCCTGATGACAGTTGCCAGGCACAGTCATTCACACACGGGCTCCTGGGCAGACAGCATGCCTGAATTCAAAACCTGTCATCCCTCACTTAAATATATAATTATTAAAAGATCTCTTGGGCTGGGCACAGTGGCTCATGCCTGTAATCCCAGCACTTTGGGAGGCCAAGGCAGGTGAATCAGTTTAGGTCAGAAGTTCGAGACCAGCCTGGCCAACATGGTGAAACCCCATCTCTACTAAAAATACAAAAATTGACCGAGCATGGCTGTGTGCACCTGTAATTCCGGCTACTCAGGAGGCTGAGGCAGGAGAATCGTTTGAACCCAAGACGCGGAGGTTACAGTGAGCCGACATTGTGTTACTGCACTCCAGCCTAGTTGACAGAGCAAGACTCCATCTCAAACAAACGAAAAAGAAGACTCTTGACCCACCTGCCTTTCTCACAGGATACAGACTACACCTGAAGACAGCCCAATAGCTGCATACCTGCTGCCCCTGGTGATGCTCACTGCCCTACCCTGGCACAGTGAAGGCTAGAGAGGTGGCCATTTTAGGGGAGAAACCCAGCTTCAGTGGGATTGAGTACCAGGAGTGAGGGAAACAGGAACGAGTCCACCCTGAGTCCAAGACGGCCTTGGGCCCTCCGGTCCGGTTTTCAGCAGATATTCATTGAGGGGATGGTCTGGGGATCCTGGTCGCCTGCTCACCTCCCTTACCCCAACACAAAGCTGCCAACCCTGGACTTCACACATTCTCTCAGAATGTGTAGGAAATGGGAAAGGAGTCTTAATTCAACATTTCAAGATCAACCAGATAACTCAGATAAATAAAATCTAAAGCTCAGGGCAGGATAAGGGCTACTCGAGGTGGTGCTTTAACAAGAGATGCTGGACTCTCTTTCTCTGTGGCACAAACTGGGGCAACACAAGCAAAAGCCCCGCCAGCAGCCTGAGGCTCTGTGCAGCTAACAAAGGCTAGAGAACACCCCCAAGCAGAGGTGCCACAGCTTTTGATGGCCACGCTGCCGGGAGATGGCTCACACTTAAGACAGGATGCCCCCTGACCCCCGCGCATCCCCCGGGGGGTTGGACTTGGGGGGCTGCTGTTCCCATTAGAAAGGAGAGGAAACCAAGGCTAGGAGCGGTGGCTCACGCCTGACTGGGAGGCCGAGGCGGGCGGATCACTTGAGGTCAGGAGTTCAAGACCAGCCTGGCCAACGGGGCAAAACCCCATCTCTACTAAAACTACAGAAATTAGCCAGGTATAGTGGCAGGCACCTGTAATCTCAGCTACTTGGGAGGTTGAGACAGGGAGAACTGCTTGAACCTGGGAGACAGAGGCTGCAGAGGCTGCAGTGAGCTGAGATCGTGCTACTGTACTCTAGCGTGGGCAACAGAAGAAAACTCCATCTTGAAAAAAAAATTAGCTTGGCATGGTGGCACATGCCTGTGGTCCCAGCTACCTGGGAGGCAAAGGCGGGAGGACTGCTTAAGCCTGGGAAGGCAGAGGTAGTGAGCCAAGATTGTGCCACTGCACTTAGCCTGGGTGACAGAGTGAGACCCCATCTGGAAAAAAAAAAAAAAAAGGAGAGGAAACTGCAGTTAAAAGCAGCTTGCCCAGATTCCCAGAGCCTGCCTGGGGCCCAGCTCTGTCCTGCCTCTGCCATGAGTCCCCACACCTCTGCCTGTGACCTCCTTGTACCCACTGCCTGTCTGATCCATTTCAGGCTCAGCTGGATACTGACATCGATTTGCTAATGATTTTGCAGGCAAAACATAGGGGCTTAGTCAAAACCTGCCCAACCACAGCAACCAGGACCCCCAGGGCATCCCTCCACTCACACATCCATCCCCTCAACGAATATCTGCTGAACATCGGAGGGCCCAAGGCCATCCTAGACTCAGGATAGACTCGTTCCTGTTTCCCTCTCACTCTTGAGACTCAATCCCACGGAAGCCGGGTTTCTCACCTAGAGAAACCTCGTGTGAAGCCCAAATACACATCTTAGAGACCTGCACAACTTGAGCCAGCTGGCCAGTGCTGGGAGGACTGGACCGAGCCAGGAGGGGGCACGAGCTGTGCTGGAGGTGGGAGGCCCAGGCAGGGCTGGCTCCAGCAGTGCAGACCCTGGCATGGTGCCCATTCACTCTGAAGCCTGCCACAGTGCAGGAGCCTTCCTGGAGAGGCTGGCAAGGGGCTGTGCCAGGGACTCAGTCCCGCTTCTCACCCAAACAGGGCAGCTGAACATGGCCTCCTACAGTGCTCAAGACTCAGGTGTAGGGAGAATACACACCATGCACTGGACTTTTTACTCGCAGAGGGTACTAGTGGCATTAGTCTGGGGAAGAGCTGCTGGAGAAAGGCTCAGGACCAGTAGGGTCTCTGAACAAATGAAAGGCTTCCCAGGGCAGGCGGCAGGTCAGCCAGCACCAGTGTTCAGGCCTCTCTCAGCCTCAGCCTAGTCTGATCAATCACTGTCAGTGACGTGGAGCGAAGGGTGTTCTCAAGAAGCTAGATGGTGACTGGTGGGTCCAAAAGGTAGTGGGGAGGCCCAAAGCACAAAGAACAAAAATCGCCCAGACAACCCCAAGCCTTGGAACAGAACTTGCTTCTTTCAGTTGAGTTAATGTTCAGAGGCCTTTTCATGCAAAAGAATGGGTGACGTCTACTCAGCACCCTGTAGGAACCCCTGGGGCTGAGCGCACCGGCCACCGCCAGGCTGCCTAGGACAATGCTTGCTTTACAGTAGCAAGAAGCTCTCCTCGTCAGCTGGGAGCATACAGACTGCAATGTAGCCAGGAGCTTGGGGAGAAGGGGGACAAGACCTTCTCTTCTTGTTCTCTTTTTTGTTTTTTTCTTTTGAGACAGAGTCTTGCTCTGTCACCCAGGCTGGAGTGCAATGGCATGGATCTCAGCTCACTGCAACCTCTGCCTTCCAAGTTCAAGTGATTCTTGTGCCTCAGCCTCCCAAGTAGCTGGGATTACAGGCGTGCGCCACCACACCCAGCTAATTTTTGTATTTTTAGTAGAGACGGGGTTTCACCATGTTGGTCAGCATGGTCTTGAATCTCTGACCTCAGGTGATCTGCCCACCTCAGCCTCCCAGAGTGCTGAGATGACAGGCGTGAGCCGCCGTGCCCAGTCCTCTTCTTGCTTTGTTTCTCCCCCTTCTTCTTTTTTTTCGTTTTGGTGACTACATGCGGTTGAGTTCTCAAACTTTAAATGCTTATGCAATTCAAGTCTACCGTATAACCAAATGCTGGTTGTAAATTTAAAAACTCGGAAACCTTATAACCAGGAAGTTCCAGCATCAGTCCTGCTGAGTCAGTCCTGCTGAGTCAGTTCTGATGCAAGCGCAGGGCTCACCCAGGGCCCTGGGAGCCATCTACGCAGTTCCACCTTCAGGTAAACCCCACCTATGCTGCCTGATGCACCAAGAATCTACTCAGAGACAAACCTAATGTTGTGGGCTTATTTTATTATTTCTTGGAACATGAATGAATTATTTACAAATAGCACTATATTCTCTTCCTCCCTCTCTCCTTCCCTCCCTCTCTCTCCTGACCTCTCTCTCTTTTCTTTCTTTTGAAACAGAGTCTCACTCTGTTACCCAGGCTAGAGTGCAATAGTGTGATCTTGGCTCACTGCAACCCCTACCTCCCAGGTTCATGTAATTCTCCTGCCTCAGTCTCCTAAGTAGCTGGGACTACAGGCATACACTGTCATGCCCAGCTAATTTTTTTTCGTATTTTTAGTAGAGATGGGGTTTCACCATGTTGGCCAGGTGGTTTTGATCTCCTGATCCACTGACCTCGGCCCCCTAAAGTGCTGGGATTATAGCCACTGTGCCTGGTCTACAAATAGCACTACATTTTTTAGCCTATTCTGTCGCTTCTGAAGGGAGATACAGAGAAAAGCAGGAGCTAGTGGATGCAGGTCCTCCTGGACCTGGCTGAGCTGAAGGAGAGCTGGCACCTGTGTGCTGAGCCACTCTCCCCTGCCAGGCACTGTCCTGAGGAGACGGACAAACGTGGCAGCGATCCCATCGTAGGGAACGCCCATCATTCCAGCTTTTAAGGCCATAGAGCTATGTCCCACATTCAGACAGACAGAGGCAGCTGCATCACCAGTATCCTTCAAGCTGCTCTCAGCAAATGGCCCCTTAACCTGAGGACGCATGCCCTCCTGGGGTTCTGACATCCCTGCAAACTCTAAGGGGCAGGGAAGGGACAAAACCCAGAGCCTGTCTAGTCTGGAGTAGTAGCCAAGAGAGCTCCTGAAATCCAGCAACTTATAAATATCCTCTCAGAACTCTCACGAGTTGAACACAGGCTGGGCAGTTTTGTTCAACGTCATGTTCTGATGTAGTCTGAGGGCAGTCAGGGCTCCGGCAGGCATACTCACGAGACGGCCATACCTAGTTGGGAGAGGTCCAGCCTGGTCCAGTGCATGCCCGTGGGGCAGCTCTTGGAGAGCGTCCTGATAAACACCTGGCCGAGGCTGTCCAGCGCCCACAGTGCATCCTGGCAGGCGGCGTAGGCGCGCATCTCGGCGTCAGGAGGCAGTTGTACCGTGGAGGGCCGTGACTGTGCACTCTGGGCGCTGACGGTGCACAGGTCCTTGCTGCTCTGACACAGCCACAGGGAGCTCCCTGCGAAGAGGGATCATGTTTGTCATCACGGCGCTGTCTGCACTGAGCCGCCTGCCCTAAATGCACAAGGCAGCTTTGCCTTCTGGCAGATGTCGTCCACCTGGCCGTGGATGCCGCTCACTCACCCGCCCATTCCCATGCAGGCAGGAGTGGTGTAGCACTTTAAGAAGCAGAAGTCAGAGGCAAACACCACAACTAACAAGAAACAGGCCTGAGATGTTTGAAAGAAATGGAAAGAAGGCAGGGGTTAGGAGATTTTATGAAGGCCATAATGTTGGCTTACTGGTTCTGGCCTCCCGTTTTCATGGGCTGGGAAGTTTTTCACTTGAATAAAGGCACCAGAGCATTTTTAATATAAAACGTTAATTGCCGAGAAGAGAAGACTATCAACTCAGTGCCCTGGAAGAGGGAGGGCTGGCAGTTCCTAGGAAGGATGGTGCCAAGGTGCTCTCCTAGGCCTCCTGGTGATGGGGCTGGAGGGTAGGCCACCTGCTGGAGAAGGCTTAGGAAGCCGGAAATGCTTCTCTTCCCATCACTGCCTCAAAATCGTGTCTTTCATTCCCTCTAGCATTTTTAGAAAGTCCTTTAGGTTTAACAGATTCTGTTTAAAATGCAAATAATCCTTAGGGCAGTTAAAACTTTGGTCACGGTATATTATCTGAAGTATTATCTATAACTTGCGGCCACACGTTTTGGAATTCAAACCTTTTCTGGATTTTTGAAAACCTTAGCTAATGGTTATGCCATAGGTTTACAAAACAACCATGAGGGCCAGGCGCTCCCTGGTGAGGCGCGGTAATATCCCTGCAGCAACACGGATACGGTCACAGCCAACAGATCCACTGAGGCTGGAGGCAGTCCTGTGTGAGATCCAGTCAGGTTTGGCTGCTAAATTAATTTATGCCAAACTCAAGAAATAACTTATTGTTTTCAGAGATTTCTAGGTTTCAGAACTGTGGTCCGAACAATCTGGTGAGTAAGAAGTTACTGTACTGACCCAATGACCCGCATCCTAGTGGGACTAATGGTTTGAACTAACCAAACGATTCCCCCTTAATCACAGATTTCATAGCATCTTCGCATTTAATCCTCAGTGCAATCCTGGGAGGAGGTACAGTTACTTCCCAGAGAGGTCACCTGACTGCCTGGGCTCCCAGCTAATTGGGTGGGGGAACTGCCTCTCCTGGCCGCAGATGCCAGCTCCCCACCCTCCCGTGCTCTGACTCCCTCACAAACCCCATGCTCAGTAAGGGACACTAAGTTCTGCTCAGGAATGTGGGCAGGCGCACCCCCTGCAAGGCAGGTCTGCCTAACGGGGTGCAAATCTGTGAACAAGATGGAAAGAGGTTACTGGGAGGTGACAGAAGGACTCTGAAGGGGAGATGGGAAGGTGCCTGAAGAAGCTGTGGCCCCTGCCATGTGCTTCTGGAAGTCACCAGTTGCTGGCCCCGGTGGCCACAGTGTGAGCTCCTCCTTCAGAAGGATACTTTCCCTCATCTTCACCATGCTCGGTCCCTCTCAGAGGCTCTTTTTTTCAGGGCCCTAGGCTCAGCTAACAAGGGCTATGGGCCTGTGACACCCCCAGGTGGTTGGTTTCAGAGGCGCGCCCCATCACCAGTGAGGCCACAGTCGGACCGTGGTTTGAACCTTTCCAACGGCAAAACTGTGCTCTAGATTTCTCAGCGAGGCTAAGACTGACCCACCTTCCTTTGTGGGCGCTGCAGAAGCCAACACAAAGGCCCATTTTGTGGCAGAAGCTGTCCCACGGGGAACAACATGATGCCAGTAAGTGCCTGGAAAGAGTAAATAGGAAGAATGCGTTAGAGAATGAAAATGGACAAAACCACTTTAGGGCCTAGTTCTAGATGACAGCTGGCCGTCAAACCCTTCTCCAGATAATTCTAGAGTGTCCCTAAATTCAGCGACATGAGCCATCAGAGCCTGCCATTCATTTCCCTCTGAACACTGCCAGGCAGAGCCACATCTAGCCCAGGGGCGGAGAGGTCACGCAGCAGGGAGACAGAGAAAATGCACAAAGCAAGGGGTTCACTCACAGAAACAAACCCCAGGATGCATGGACCAGCGTCTACATTCAGAGGCCTGGCCAGAGCCTTGCATTTCCAGCAGTGGCCACCACCTTCCCTCCAGGAAACGGACCATTCTCTCTCCCTAGGCTCTTTAGGTTTAGGTGGGTTTTTTCATTTAAAATGTGAAACTATTAACATAAAAATGACCTCCATTTGCTTTTCTTAAGCCATGAAAGGTTTCCAGGGGAAACACTCTCTCCAGACACAGGGATCCAAGTTTTAGGAATGACAGATTTTTTAAAAAGGAGAGAAACTGATCACAAAGCATAAAGAGGGCCCCACTAGACACTTCATACCGCTGGCACTAAATTAGCTTTTCAAGTTGAGATCTTTAAGCTTTCCTTAAATGTTGGCTTTAAAGTGAGGCTGCCTATAAAGCCAGTGTGAAATATACAGCAATTCACTCACCAATGAGACTTCCCTTAGCCACGTGGAATTCATTCTTGCCCGAGGAGATCCAGACGCCACTGTTATTGACCCCGAGAAGGCTTGGCTGGCACTGAAGCTGCTGGGACCAAAATGCCATGCGCAGCTTATCTGCCACCTTTTCTACGGGGGCTTGGGCTGCTGTGGCCACCGAGTGTGTGGCATGGATTATCGTCTGAAATAAGCTGCACTGGTCAAACACCACATAGTCTGTGATGCTCACCTGGAAGGAGACAAGCAAAAACCCTGAGTCAGAGCAACAACAGTGTAGACTCTCCGCCTTGAAGGAAGGTTCCGGCCCAGGCCCACACGCCTGCATTTCTAGTAACAAGATGACCATCCAAACACTAATGTGCACATGTGCACTTGTGGAAGGACCAAAAACATGTGGCAGGATGCCAGCAAACCACTAACTCTAACTCCAGCTCCTTTGTAGCAGTGGATTTAAAGTATGGAAGAATATAGTCACATTTTAGATACTTTTATATAACATGGATCTTTTACAAGCATGTATTACATTTGTGATTAAATATCACCCCCTACACACTCCTTCTAAGAAGACTTTCATTGTAATCAGAGTGAGAAAGAATAATTTTGCCATGTTTTCTGAGACAGTCTTGCTCTGACATCCAGGCTGGAGTGCAGTGGCACAATCATACTCAGCCTTGACTTCCAGGATCAAGCAATCCTCCCACCTCAGTCTCCCAAATACAGGTGAATGCCACCACACCTAGCCATTTTTTTTTTTTTTTTTTTGAGACAGAGTCTTGTTCTTGTCACCCAGGCTGGAGTGCAATGACATGATCTCAGCTCACTGCAACCTCTGTCTCCCGGGTTCAAGCAATTCTCCTGCCTCAGCCTCCCCAAGTAGCTAGGATTATGGGCATGTGCCACCATGCCCAGCTAATTTTTGTATTTTTTGGAAGAGACGGGGTTTCACCACGTTTGCCAGGATGGTCTCGATCTCTTGACCTCGTGATCCGCCCACCTCGGCCTCTCAAAGTGCTGGGATTACAGGACCAATTTTTAAATTTTTTGTAGAGACAGGTCTCCCTATGCTGCCCAGGCTGGTCTTGAACTTCTGGGCTCAAGTGATCTTCCTGACTTGGCCTCCCAGAGTACTGGGATTATAGGCATGAGACACTACACCTGGCTTCAATTTTGCTTTTAAATTCAGGTATTTCCAATGGACAACACTTAGAATACAGTACTTAGAAACATAATGAGTGTAAGGCCGGTTGCCTTGCTGGGAGCTCGGACGCACCCCCCTCACCTCCCCACCCCCCTCCTTTTTTCCCTTTTACAAGCCCCGAGCAAGCTCAGACATGCTCGGGCATGTTCCCTTCTCCCTTGCTCGCACAGCCTGGTCTTCCCTTAAAGAGCCCAGTATGCAAACAAGGTGCTGCAACCATAGCTTCTTAATAACCAATAGCAGCTAAGTCTTAACAACCAATAGCAGCCAAGTTTTAACAACCAATAGCAGCCGAGTCTTAACAACCAATAGCAGTCGAGTCTTAACAACCAATAGCAGGCAAGTAATTCCAACCAACAACAAGCCAAGTCCTAGGTCAAGGCTTGTAACGTACCCAATAGCAGTCTTGCTCTCCCCCAACCAATCGAGCTGTTTCACTCCCTATAAAACCCCCTGTCTAAGAGGAGTCCGTGCGACTTCTCCGGCCCCTCCGGTCCAGATTGCAGAACCTCACCCGGGAGCCTGAATAAATTCCCTTGCATTGGATTATTTTGGTGCTGGCCTCAGTCTCTTTGTTTTATCCTCAGAGACAAACCTTACAAGTGGTGCCGAAACCCGGGAGGAGTTGTAAGACGCTTCCTGGGGGAAACTTGACTCTTCCACTAAACGCCGGACCCGGGAGCAGCCGTTTCACCGCAAGGTAAGACTTCTGTTGCCCACTACCCCTCCTGCTGCTTGCCTCGTCTCGTGGACTCCCTGCTTGCAATCGCGGCTGCGTCAGGGACTCCTTCTTGTTTCTCACCTTGGGCCCTGGGCCCTGGCCTCGTCTGGAGGACCTGAGCGTAGAGGAGACGTTCCTACACTCTTGTCTTCTCCCCGTGAGGGGTTTTTGAGGGTCAGGATTTTGAGGGAGACATCCCCACTTTCCTGAACCCTCTCGTTCTCGGTGCTCAGTAAGCACGGCCTGGGATGCCTAGCCGCTCTTCCGACCACCCCCGCAGCAGCGATTCAGGTGTGGGTATTCAGAAGCCCCATTACCCTCTGGCTTATACCAAATTCTTTAATTCGAACTAGCCCATTTGGCATAAAGGCTCCCGTTAAAAAGAAACCGAAAATACAGTTTCTTCTCTCTGTTTTTCTTTTTCAGTTTCTCTTTCTCTTTCTGTTTCTCTGTCCCCCTCTCTCCCTCTCAAAATGGCGGCCGCACCACACCCTTAAGATGGCGGCTGCTTCTCGCTCTTAGCTTTCTCTCTCTCTCTTCTAAAATGGCGGCTGTGCCACACCCTTAAGGTGGCGGCCGTGTCCCGCTCCTAAAACGGCTTCTTTCTACCTTTAATTCTATCTCTCTCTCTCTTCCTAATTCCAATGCGAGTGAGTGAGTGAGTTTATGTGTAGTCCCACGGCCTAACAGCTACGGGGCTTGTGTGGGCCTCCACCCGTCGTTCCACGGGGACATCATAGGGCAGAACGGTGATTCACCTCAGAGCTGTCCTACTTGGACTTCCATCCTGAGGTGACCAGGCCCGGGGATTATACGGGTACACCTTAGCCAAGACGCCCCTGAAACATCCCTTCGGGGACGTGGCCGGGAAGGCATCAGACTGGTCTCCCTTCTAGGGGGGGGCACCCACCCTTTGTCTGTCAGTCTTGTCTTTATTGTACCTTCCAATTTTCAAATAGCGTCAGCTCAGTCTCTCTCCATTCTCTCCTCTTCAATACCCATTGCTGCCTGAAAATTTCCACAACCACCTCCTTCAGGAAAAAATACTTCTGCCTGTGGTGAGTGTAATATCTGTTCCCATCCCTTCCTCGCCTCTAACTGCCCCACAAAAGCCAACTATGGGGAACCAGAACTCCCGCGTGGACCCCAAGTCACCATTAGGATGCCTAGTCCAGAATCTACCCAAACTAGGGCTTTCTATAAAAAAGGAAAAGCTGGTCTCTCTTTCCACCATAGCCTGGCCACAGTATCCTCTAGACAACCAGTCCAAGTGGCCTCCGGAGGGCACATTCGACTTTAATGTTCTAACAGACTTGGATAATTATTGCAAAAAGAACAGTAAATGGCTAGAAATTCCATATGTGCTGGCTTTCTGGTATCTTCGTTCCTGTCTCACTCTCTGTTCCTCTTGTACCACTCCTCAAATACTCTTAGCCAAAGAAACTTCTTCTTCGCCCTTAGCCCATTTACCCTCCTCCTCTTCCTTCTCTGACCCTGACGCACCAGAGGAGCTCTCCTTTCCACTGGCTTGACCCAATCCTCCACCACCTTATAACAGACCTCAATCCCCTTCAGCTTCTCTACCTCCTACTCATCCACCTCCTGACGGCAATCTAGCCTCTCCTGCTGGTGCACACATCCGCTCACGCAGTGCTCCTAGTGATGAGGCTTCCCTCCTTTGCCCCCTCTGCGAGGTGGCTGGAGCAGAAGGCATTGTCCGAGTGCACGTTCCCTTCTCCCTGTCTGATCTGTCAGCCATTGAGAAACGTCTAGGATCTTTTTCCACCAATCCTACAGCTTACACCAAGGAATTCCGCTACCTTACTCAGGCATATAATTTAACTTGGCATAACACGTTTATAATCCTATCCTCCACCCTTACCCCAGACGAGCGTGACCGAATTTTTACAGCAGCCCGGGAACACGCTAATCAGGT
>PVKP010029129.1:0-29330 GCA_004027715.1 Plecturocebus donacophilus
GTTTTAAAGTCTGTTTTATCAGAGATGAAAATCGCAGCTTCTGGTAATGCTAACTGGCTGTTTTGCCCATTAGTTGATGTAGATTCTTCATTATGGTGATGCTCTTTACCTTTTGGTATGTTTTTGGAATGGCTGATACTGGTTGTTCCCGTCCATGTGTAGTGCTTCTTTCAGAAGCTCTTGTAAAGCAGGCCTGGTGATGATGTAATCTCTGAGTACTTGCTTGTCCGCAAAAAAATTTATTTTTCCTTTACTTATGAAGCTTAGTTTGGCTGGATATGAAATTCTAGGCTGAAAGTTCTTTTATTTCAGGATGTTGAATGTTGGCCCCCTGTCTCTTCTGGCCTGCAGGGTCTCCGCTGAGAGATCTGCTGTGAGTCTGATGGGCTTCCCTTTGTGGGTAACCCCATCCTTCTCTCTGGCTGCCCTTAGCATTTTCTCCTTCATTTCAACCTTGGTGAATCTGACAATGATGTGCCTTGGGGTTGCTCTTCTTGAGGAATATCTTTGTGGTGTTCTCTGTATTTCTTGGACTTGAATATTGGCCTGCCTTGCTAGGTTGGGGAAGTTTTCCTGGGTAATATCCTGAAGAATATTTTCCAGCTTGGATTCATTCTCTTCTTCACATTCAGGTACACCTATCAAACATAGATTAGGTCTTTTCACATAGTCCCATATTTCTTGGAGACTTTGTTCATTCCTTTTTACCCTTTTTTCTCTCATCTTGCCTTCTTGTTTTATTTCATTGAGTTGATCTTCGACCTCTGTTATATTTTCTTCTGCTTGTTCAATTCGGCTGTTGAAACTTGTGCAGGCTTCGTGAAGTTCTCATGTTGTGTTTTTCAGCTCCATCAATTCACTTATATTCCTCTCTAAGTTGTCCATTCTCATTAGCATTTCGTTAAATCTTCTTTCAAGGTTCTTAGTTTCTTTGCATTGGGTTAGAACATGTTCTTTTAGCTCACAGTAGTTTCTTATTACCCACCTTCTGAAGCCTGATTCTGACAGATCATCACACTCGTTATCCGTCAGGTCTTGTTCCCTTGCTAATGAGGAGGTGCGATCCCCTGTAGGAGGAGAGGCATTCTGATTTCGGGTGTTCTCATCCTTTTTGCCCTGGTTTCTTCCCATTTTTGTGGATTTATCCACCTGTCGTCTTTGTAATTGCCAACTTTCAGATTGGGTCTCTGAGTGGACGTCTGGCTTGTTGGTGATGAAGTTTTTTCTGTTTCTTAGTTTTCCTTCGGTGGACATCCCTTCCCCACAGAGCTAGGTCTTCCTGCGTTCGGCTGTGCTTGCTGTGAAACTCTCAGTCCTCAGCACTTCCAATTGCTGTTCTCCTTGTGGGAATGGGACCAGCCGAACCCGACTAAAAGAGCAACCAGTCCCGTACACTCCGCACTGAGAAGCGCCGCGCCAGGTCGCCGGCAAACAGCCACGCCGGCCAAAAGAGTTGCGCTGGTGACCCGTGTGGCTCCTCTGCCTGGGAATCTCCCAGTTTGTGGGTAACAAAAATTCGTCTGAAATTGCGGCGTCCACTCGCTCTCTGCGCTTTCACTGGGAGCTACAATCCTGAGCTGCTGCTAAGCGGCCATCTTGGATCTCTCTCTGCCTGGTGATGAAGTTTTTCTGTTTCTTAGTTTTCCTTTGGCGGACGCCCATTCCCCACAGAGCTGGACCTTCCCGGGTTCGGCTGTGCTTGCTGTGAAACTCTCAGTCCTCAGCGCTTCCAATTGCTGTTCTCCTTGTGGGGATGGGACCAGCCGAGCCTGACTAAAAGGGCACCCAGTCCCGTATACTCCGCACCAAGAAGCACTGCGCTGGGGCGCCGGCAAAACAGCCGCGCCGGCCAAAAGAGTCAAGCTGGCGACCGGTGGGGCTCTTCCGCCGGGAATCTCCCAGTTTGTGGGCAACAAAAATTCGTCTGAAAGTGCGGCGTCCACTCGCTCTCTGTGCTTTCCCTGGGAGCTACAATCCTGAGCTGTTGCTAATCGGCCATCTTGGATCTCTCTCCTATCTATTTATTTTTAAAGCAAGCAGTTAACCTGGCTGGATTCAAACTCCAGCTTGCCCCATCTGCTTTGGGAAGCAGCCTACACTCTGTTCAGTTCTTTTCTTTTCATATTGCTTGTGCTATTTGGAGTCTGGCCTACATGATGGGCGGTTTATGGGTCAACCAAAGATTTCAGCAGAATTTATACACAGAATTTCATTCAGCCTTCCTCTGTCTGATTCTCCACTCTGTAGGAATTTCCTCCCACTTTCCAGCCACTAATGAGGATGCCCTTAGGCAAAATTCCATGACATTGGAAACTTACCAGGGATATTCTTTTCCTCCAAGAGTACACTCTCCTCCAGTGTTGGCTTGCTTTGGTTGTTCTCCATGGTTGTAGATAGCTGTCTTTATATTCATTCTGGAGTTTACAGATGATATCCATCGGGGGGCTTGGTTTGGTAGCAGGTATTCCTTTATTACTAGTAGCCAGACTTGTATGTCTTACCTGACCTGATGGGGAAAAGTTTCAACTTATGAGAAATAATGTGCTAGTTAATTTTACTGATTCATGCACTCTAACGTACCCAAACCAAATAGTGTATCTCTCTATCCTATATGAATCTTCTCTAATTTTCACTGTTTTAATCAAAAGTATACATGTTGAAATTTCTATAGGTTGTTTTTTTTAAGCATCACAGTTTTATAAACTAATAATTTCTAAGCTCTACTTGCTTTGCATTTTGCCTACCAAGAGTTTTGTATTCATGTGGGAATAATCTCATTATGAATATCTTTTTTCCACTCATGCAAAACATCAATTTCTCTAAGCATTATGCTCTAGTTTGCCTTGGTATTATTATTGGAAATACTTGGTGATTAATTTGGGCTAACTACTCTTCTCCACCCTCATTCTCAACATTACTGCCAGCTTTTACCACTTCTAAGGGATGGAAACATTTTCCACAATGCACTTATTCATGCCAGTGAAAATCTAGAAAAAGGAATAAAACTAGGAAATTCTTCTTGGTGTCTGTAGCTAACTTACCTTAGTGTTCTTTGCCACAGGTCAGGTTTTCAGTCCATAGATCATAAAGGGGAAAAGTGACCTCTGATACATTATTTAATTAATTGAAAACATTATTTGGGTCAAAACATAGGCTTATGTTATGTTTTGTGAATTGTGCTGTGTTGTAGACCCTTGAAGTGAGTTCCTCTAGCATAGAATTGATCTAGCTCTTAAAATACCATTTTTCATTGAATATAAATGGGATATAGGCACCTTAAAACTTCTGAATTCGAGGAAGATGATGTTAATCTTCCAGTTTTATCTATTTGATTTGGATAGTATATTTTTTCACATTTCTTGTAACTTCCACATGTCAACTCTCATGACGATCATGCAGGAAAGGGGCATGATTGCACTTCTTTTAGTGCATACCATCACTGCAACATGGTTACTGTCTTTATATGGCCTTTAGAAAAATTCAGAAACAGCATACCAAGCATATTTATCTTATATATAAGATAAATAAGCTCATGTGGATCAGTAAATGTTCTATTCTGAGAAATACCTTGATTGGTGTCTTAATGGCTGATGTTACTGGAAGTTTTCAAACTACCAATTCTGCTTATATCTAAATTTGTCTTATCTATTGTTAGATAGTCTATCAGTCCATTTTTATCTATCAATCATCTATCTATCTGTCTTTATCAATCATTCGCCTATAATCTATCTGTGCTTTTTGGCATGAGAGACAGAAGGGTATAGCAGTGGAAACCCAAAAGAGTTACCTCCATGTGATTGGATAGTAGTGATGGTGATCTGTGAGATGGGGAAGTATAGAAAGAAAACCTGGAAGAGAACATGCCCTAACTCAGGAACCTTGTCTAGCAGGCACTCTGGCCTTGTTATACTGTGCTTACATATGAAAAATAAAATCAAAATAGTGCTGGCATTCTGCATCATCTGGGTCTGAGAAAACTTAGAGTAGGTATGATGACTCTGCCACTTCAGTCTTTTGTATTTCTGTACTTTAGAGCTCAATTTTAATTCCATAGGATTATTTCCCTAGCCTGTGTTAAACTAGACCGTGGATTGGCAAACTTTTTCTGTAAAGAACCAAATACCCATTTTCAGTTCTGAAAGCTTCATGGTCTTTGTTGAAGCTAGTCTACTCTGCTGTGGTGTTATGAAAGCCACCATATAATTGAGTATGCTGTGCCTTTCTCCCAATAAAACTTGACAAAAGCAGCCTGTAGGCTGGAATTTATCCTTCACGAAACCAGAGCATCAGGTGAACTGGAGCCTGAAAACTAATCACATCAACTCAGCCACATGATGATAATATTTAGAGTATTTCAGCATTTTCATTTTCATAAAAAAAATTTTAGCTTCTTTGCCAAATGCCATTTGTGAGTTATATAAATGACTACCACATGCCATTAACATCATCTAAACAGTGTAAAACAAGTACAAGAGAAGGAATTCAAATGGTATGAGCCCCTTGCTGTAATAGTTATAGTTGATAAATTATATTTCAAAATTGAACTTACTTCTTCCAAATTTCATGTGTAAGGAATTTGTTTCCAAAATCTTGACTCCCTTCTTAGCCCATTTAGCAGTATTGTCTCAGCAGTAATGGTGGTATCCATCCTCCTTGGACAATGAATTTAGCCTATTTTGACTTCATTTGAACAGTTGTAATTGTTTTACCATATCAGAGTAACATTACTACATGGCAAAGCTATTCTTTAAGTCAGCTTGTAAAAACTTGATAGTGTCAACAATATACATAGCAAATTAATACCATCTTTAATCGAAATAAATTGATTTTACAAATATACTCCTGTTGATGCTATCTGCATTGGAGGAATTAAAGATGAGATAAAAAGAATAAATAATCTGCTAAGTTAAAATTAAATTTGGGTAATTTATTGCAGTAATGGATGTATATTTACTCAAAACATATATGACAAATTTAGTGTTGAAAGACTCCCTCAAATCATTTGGGAAAACACATAAATGAACAATTCTTAAAAACATTGCAAATGGCTAAGAGCATAGAAAATATGCTCAACCTCATCGGCATTATAATGAAATGATGAAATTTGTATATATATGAAATGCACACTTAAAATATATGAAAGAAAACAATTATTTGCCTCTTTTCACCTATCAGATTAACAGAAGTGTTAGCAAAGTGAGGAGAATTTGGAACTCCTGATGTGTTAAAATCTTTCAGGAAGGTAGTAGAAAATATATATAAGATGAAAATTAGCACATTTTGACCAACAATTTTAGTTTTAGGTATTTATCTATAAGGATATAATAGGAAGTGTTCAACAATGCATGTAACTTAAGGGTAGTCAATGTCGTGTTAATTATAATTGTAAAATAGTAAATAACCCTTTGTCAAATCATAATGCTAGGAAAATTAGTGGTGGTGCATTTCACTAATTGGATTATTTCAGTTATTAATTCGGCGATGCATGTTCAAATTAATTGATGTGAAAATCCAACACCTTCAACAGTTTATTTACCAGTTATTGAGTACCAACTATGTTTAACATTGTATTTTGTTCAGGTGAAATGACATGTATGTGCTTGTTATGATATGGTCAATAAACCAGTTTTATAGGAAGAATACTCATAAAATACAGCGAGTTCTGGTCATTATTTTATTCTTGCATTTGTGTGTGTGTGTGTGTGTGTGTGTGTGTGTGTGTGTGTGTGTTTCAAATACATATATGTATTTCAATTAAATACAGCATTTATTGAATTTTTACCACAGATACCACATGTGGAGATCACTTCACATGATTTATCTTAATGCTTATAATAACAGATGGAGTGACAAATTTATGTCTTTGTAAAAGAAATAAATTGAGGTCGAGTTTGAATTTTTGTAATTCACCCTGTTATGTAGAACATAAAACTATCCTGTGATGTCACAACCTTTGGAAGATAATTTAAAATACTTATAATTTGTTAAATCCATTGAGCAAAACCATTATTTGTGAAAGAACCCACATTTCAGAATTCATATTCATTCTCCTTTTGTCTTTAAGGCCAGAGATGTGATAATTACTAAGTGCAGCTTTTCAGGATAGAAAGTGTAAGTGTTGATATATTCTAGGAACAGGAGAAAAACATGAATAGGACGTTGTCTTATGGAAATTTTTATAGTCTAAGCCTTCAAGGAGTTACTTCTAGAAATACGGAGTCCTTTGCTTAGGATGTGGAACACCGTGTTCCCGGGGATGGAGGCACAGGTCAAAGTCCAAAGAGAAATGGCCAGTGAAAACAGGATCACTAAATGGAAGAAGCTAAGTTTGGAACAGAGCTGATGACAGGCAATATGAAGACTGAAATACTGCCAATAGCAGGGAAAAGGTCTGTGGTAGTATCTTAGCAAAGAAACAATTTCAGCTGATCTAAATTTAAAGGTCATAACCTTTTAGAATATTTTTCCAGTGTAATTTATGACCATATGGTCTGGATCCTACAAAATCTCCCCCATTCTACAAAATCTGTACTCAGTTTTCTGCTTCTGTTTTCTTCATTCATTCTAACCATTTTCTAAATATGGCACTTTGATTCTCGTGAATGTAATCCCTTAGCCGTTTGCAGCTGGTAGCTGAAACTGGTTAAAATGGTAATCGTGGGGGATTGTGACATAAACTTTGCTTTACTGTGCTATGACAGTTATTGACATAGTTTAGAATTTTGACTGTCATGTAAGGAGTGCACTGTGCCATTCTAACTTTGTATTTTTATATTCTGGTACTTGGGGGTTTGGAAATTGAGATTCTTGGAGTCGGGTCTCTGACATGTTGAGAATATGAAGAAGAAAATGAGTACAGATGGAGAAAGCAGAGATGGGGGAAGCTGCATCTCTCAAATAGGATACCACTGGATACTGAGCAGTGAACAACCTCTGATTTTGTCTGAGACCATTTTGGAATATTTGGACACAGTTCTGAAGATTGAGAGACCTAGGTAAGATGATTAAAATATTATTAATATGAATGAATGCTTAGGCAGGGTTGCCACTAAAGCTCGTCTTTACAATAGATAGTGTTAATAAACATAAACAACAGGATTTGGAAAATCAGCATTTGGAAATAATTGTAATTTTTTTCAGCTGGGAATCATCAAATGATGCTAAAACTTGGAGAAAATTTTAAGAGAAACAGGACACTTAGATATTGTGCAATTGAGATCCTTATCAGTTACAAAGTGAAGGAGTAGCTTTCTGATGGAGAACATGGTTGACAGCACCTGAATTAAAGAGGTGAAAGTTAGTAACACCAATAGTGGGAACATCAGGGAGCACTGATAGGATGCACTGGGAACACAGCTGCCTTATTTCTATAGTGCTACTGACCAAAGTGCATAAACCTGAGTATACCCACGAGGAAACATTAGTCTCAAGTTGACTGGTATTCTGCTTTTCATATTCAAACAAACTAATTTCACTGACAAAATGGTCCAGATTATTTCAGACTAAATAGACATGAGAACAGAATATAACATTGATTCAAGATGTCTGTAAAAGGACATGAAAGGGAAAGTTGGCAAAGTTTGAAGACAGTTCTTCAAGTAGATTATAGTGTTATGTGAATGTTAACTGCCTAAGTTTGGTACTGATACTGAGGTTACGTAACAGAAAATGCTTGTTTATAAGAAATAAAAATAAAACAATTTAAAGGATATAGGGATAATTCATAGCTGTAATTTTCAAAGTGTTTGGATAAAATAATGTGATACATGTTTCAAAAAATAAGTAGAGAAAAAATGAAAATGGTATTGTAAGATGTTAGCAAATAGGGAATCCAGGTGAAAAGTAGCCAGGAATTATAGATACTCTTATATCTGCTCAGTAAGTCTGAAATTCGTTGATGAAAATAATGCAAAAGAACATGTGAAAAGGAGTGGTTTGAGCATATGGCTTCGAGCTTAATAAGTGCTTAGGCAACATGAAAGTGTGTAATAAATGCATGAGTACTATTACACCAGCAGGCCTTGTAGATGCTCATGTTTGAAGCATTTATATTAAAAGGAGGCTTTTTATAGTAAAAGGAGGCTGTTTTTACCTGGAATTTTTTCACTTAGCCGAATGTTTTCAAGGTTCAGCCATGTTGCAGCATGTTTGAAATCTCCATTCTTTTTGATGGAGGACTGATTACAAATATATCATTTTTTTCCCCATTCATCAGTTTTTGGCTATTACGACTAATCTAGCTAGGAATATTTATGTGGAGGTTTTTGCGTACTCATGTTTTCAATTCTCTTACTAGAATATAGTAACTAGGTTTACATAACATTTGAGGACCTGTCAGGACCTGTCTGTAAGTGATGTTTAAGATAATTTTTGCCGTATGTGAAGGCAGATAATAGTCTATGCAAAATGTGTATTCTGTTGAATATTCATGTGAGCTATTATTGTAAAAAAAAATTACATTGAAATAATAATTATATAGGTTAGGTCTTGGTTTTTGTACTCAACAAGCAGTTTTATGTTTTATTTTTCAGATACTCTCCCATACTAAATTCAGGCTGGGATATTAGAGAAAAGGAAGAATATGAAACTCACTGTTGTTTTATGACCCTTCGAGTTCCCCAGTTCACCTTCAAACGTTTAATCTTCCGAGTTCTCTGCTAGCATCAATGCATCCCTCCTAGGGATTCTTTGGTTGTATAAAGATGGACCATGCTTACTCCATCTTACTTCTCTTATGTCTTACAATGGCAGTATCCTATTCCATTTTGTTGTTTTCTATCATGTCCATTTTGATTGATTGATTGATTGTGGCAGAGTTTTGCTCTTGTTGCTCAGGCTGGAGTGCTATGGTGCGATCTTGGCTCACCGCAATGTCCCGTTTCTGGGTTGAAGCAAGAAGCAGTTCTCCTGCCTCAGCCTCCTCAGTAGCTGGGATTGCAGGCATGTGCCACCACACCCTGCTAATTTTAGTAGAGAGGGGGTTTCTCCATCTTGGTCAGGCTGGTTTAGAACCCCTGAACTCAGATGATCTGCCCACCTTGGCCTCCCAAAGTGCTGGGATTACAGGTGTGAGCCACCATGACCACCTGATTTTCATTTATTTTATGAAAATTTTCATCTTTTTTCTATTCTTGCCATCTTTCATTTTTATATAACATTTTGAAATAGATTTCGAAATTTTAAATACACGCACACACACACGGAAAGAGAGACGGAGACAGGGAGATTCCTGTTGTCCTATTGAAGTAGATTCCTAAAGTTTTTCTTTCTTTCTTTTAAAATATTGGTTTCACAACACCCCCATCATGCACCTTTAATTTTACCTACCCCAGGGCATTTTCATGAAGTCTTTATCTGGCTGAATACAACTTTAGAATCTCTGATTTACATAGGATGGTAGAGAAGATTATTTATTTATTCATTTATTTTTATTTTAAGAAGGAGTCTCACTCTGTTGGGCCAGGCTGTAGTGCAGTGGCATGATCTCGGCTCACTGCACCCTGCACCTCCAAGGTTCAAGCTATTCTCCTGCCTTAACCTCCCAAGTAGCTGGGATTATAGGTATGTGCCACCACAGCCCAGGAATACAGGTCTGTATTTTTAGTAGAGACTGAGTTTCACCTTGTTGGCTAGGCTGATCTTGAACTCCTGACCTCAGGTGATCCACCTGTCTCGGCCTTCCAAAGTCCTGAGATTTACAGCCGCTGCGCCTGGCCAATTGTTTTTTTTTTTACTATTTAAAGAATGAAGAATTTTACCAGGGTGTGGTGGCTCACACCTATAATCCCAGCACTTTGAGAGACTGAGGTGGGCAGCTCACTTGAGGGCAGGAGTTTAAGACCAGCCTGGCCAACATGACAAAACCCCCGTCTCTACTAAAAATACAAAACTTAACCAGGCGTGAAGGCACATGCCTGTAGTCCCAGCTACTTGGGAGGCTTAGGCAGGAGAATCATTTGAACCGGAGATGGGAAGTCTGCAGTAAGCTGAAATTGCAACACTGCATTCCAGCCTGGGTGACAGAGCTAGACTCTATCTCAAAAATAAAGATTTGGGGGAGGAAATGAATAAATATTAAAGGTGACAAAGGACCAAAGATTTGTGACTTGTGCAAAGATGGCTCTGTGGTTATTGTTACAGAAATAATGTTTGTATCTTATTTTTTAGTGCATTTTGTATATTTTCTAATCTGATTTATTTTCACTTTGATAGTTTGCTGCAGGTCTAGAACATGTTACAGAACTTCAAGCAAGAGAGGTGAGCAGCTAATGTGGTGCTTTTGAAATTGTTTATGTGTGTTGTGTCCAGTGATGTCAACTTCAGGATCTGAGAGTTCACGATTTTAGAGACTATTTTTATAATAGATTTTTCTGCTATGTGAGTGTCCGTACTTTTTTTAGGGAATCCACATTATTTTTCCCCTTTTTTTAAAAAAGATCTTTTTTTTGTAGCAACCTGAATAAATTGGAGGAAGTATTGATATATTTCCATTTCTCACCATTTTTTTGTTGGCTGAAAATAATCTTATAATGAAATTCAGTGTGCTAAATATTTATTTTTTAAAAAATAGAGATGGGATCATGCTGTGTTGCCCAGGTTGCCCTTGAACTCCTGGGCTCAAGCCGTCATCTTGCCCCAACTTCCTGAATAGGCATGTGCTGCCATGCCTAGCTTAAATATTTATTTAAAAATTTTGACCAGGCACGGTGGCTCACGCCTGTAATCTCAGCACTTTGGGAGGTCGAGGCGGGTGGATCACCTGAGGTCGGAAGTTCTATAACAGTCTGACCAATGTGGAGAAACCCTGTCTGTACTAAAAATACAAAATTAGCCGAGCATGGTGGCACATGCCTGTAATCCCAGCTATTTGGGAGGCTGAGGCAGGAGAATTGCCTTAACCCAGGAGTCAGAGGTTGCAATGAGCCGAGATCGTGCCATTGCACTCCAGCCTGGGCAACTAGTGAAACTCCATCTCAAAGAAAGAAAAAAAAATATTATCTGGCACATTTTGAACACAGATGTTTCTACTTATATTTGTCATATAATTATAGTATATATTGATTTTGCTGCCTCACGGATTTCTAAAAATTTTAGTTCATTTAATTGGTCTTAACTGGACTTAAGAATTTTTTCCCAATATATTTTATTCTAATTTTATTAGAACAATTCAGTCATATGTTTTTTCATCCTATGTATATGAGAGTTCCATTATTCAGATACTAAACAAAATGTCTACTGTGTATTTGCTGTTCTGACTGATGATGCACTAGATAAGCATGCAAAAGATAAGCCTGGTATGCAAACGCTTATTTGTCGGGAGGGTGCTTGTTTGGATCGATGATGAGAATACTTGTCTGAGGATGCTGAGGGACTCATTCCAGATGTCAATCTGAGGTCCAGATGTGCGGCCCTCCAGTAGGACAAATAAGACCCTCAGAGCCTGGCTCTATTTGGTGGTCCTTCAGTGACAACATAGTACCCTGTGAGCATGCCTTTTCCACCTCTCGGAAGAGGCCGTTAGCCTCCTGTCATATGAGTCGGTATGCGCTTTAAGCTCCGTGGCCCAAGACTTGCTTTATTTTGTTCATTTTGGACAGAGAATTGTAGACAGACACTTGTATATAGGAAATACGCTCTTGAGTAACAAATGAAAAAATTAGAACATTTCAGTAAAGAATGGTCAAGTAACTGTGATGTATTCTGAAAGAAGGGAACACTGCATGCCTATATTAAATATTGACAAAGAAACTAATTTTAGTGCTTTGTTATTTTTACTGTTGAGTATTTTCTGAGACCATTTCTTTTTCTTCTATTTTGTTTTGCTGAGGTAGAGGAGGACTGGAATCAGGTCCTCCACTTCAGAAAATAGGGGTGAGTAGCTTAACCAACATCCTTTGGAATTAATATACACCATGTGTTCCATGCAACATCCTGAGGTCTTTTTGTTGATTTTTTTAGTGGCTTACTGGATAATATCTAATGTATATTTTACTTTGGTGAGTCTTTCCACCTTCATTTCTGAATCATTTTCTTTTCCATTTTTATTCTATTTGAATTTTGCATGAAATGACAAATGTAGAATTTTGCCAAATTTATTTTATTTATTCATTGATTCACTTGGGGAGACAAGGTCTCATTCTGTTATCCCGGCTGGAGTACAGTGGCCCAGTCATAGCTCACTTCAGCTCTTGACTCTGCAGGCCTGAACTCCTGGGCTCAAGTGGTCTTCCACCCCCAGCCTCCCAAGTAGCTAGGAATACAGGTATGTGTCACCACACATAGCTAATTTTTAAATTTTTTATTCTGTGGAGATAGGATATCTCTATGTTGTCAAGGCCAGTCTTGAACTACTGGGCTCAAGCAATACTCTTGCATTGGCTTCCCAAAGTGGCTAGGATTACAGGTATGAGCCACCACGACCAGCATCATTAAGGATCTTGGTCCATGGTTCACTTTTTAAATGATGTATTTGGTTTTGATAAAACTTAGGGTAATGGTAGCATCATGGAATAAGTTGTGAAATGTTTTCTGCTCTCCTGTTTTTTGGAGGAGTTGGTGAAGGATTGTTGTTATTTCTTTAATGATTTGGTCGAATTCATGGGAGAAATCATTTTTGTGAGATTTTATTTGTGGTAACTTGTTGAGTAACTAATTCAATCTCTTGTTAAAGATGACTTCAGATTTTCTGTTTGTCCTTCTTGTGACGGTACCTGTAATTTACGCATTTCTAGGAATTTGCCCATTTAATCTAGGTTATCTAATTTGTGACGTACCTTGTTTCTATAAGGGTGTTCATAATAGTCTGAGTATCATACCAGATTTTATGAAAATCAAGTCTTCTGTTTTCAGTAGTGTAGATAAAGTTACATCAGTTTTTTAAGAAACAGAGTTTTGCTATGTTGTCCATACTGGCCTTGATCTTCTGAGCCTAGGTAATCCTGCTGCCTCTGCATCTTGTTTAGCTGGGAGTATAGGCACACACCACCACATCTAGCCTGTCACTAAACAAACAAAAAATTTCAATGAACCAGCTTTTGATATTTTATTCTTCTCATTCTTTGTTTTATTTATTTGCATTTTATTCTTATTTCTTTCATTCTACTTGATTTAGCTTTGCTCTTCTTTTTTCTGTTTTCTTAAGGTCAAAGTTTAGATTATTGATTTTTTTTTTAATACGAACATTTATAGCTATAAATTTCTCAAAGAACTCCTTTAGCTACATATACATTTTCTTTTGTTGTGTTTTGTTTCCTTTTATTTCTAACTATGTTATAAATTTTCTTATTTCTATGACCCAAAGATTCTTAGTAATGTGTTATTTGTTATTTCATTTCCACACGTTGTAGATTCTCCCCAGTTTTTTTCATTTATTTCTAATTTGATTCTATTGTGGTTAGACAGTATACTTTTCTGGCTTTTTTTCTTTCAGATTTGTTGAGACCAGTGTGTGGTCTAATACTTACCCTGGACACTGTTCCATGTCCACTTGAAAATAATATATTTTCTGCTGGTTAGATTGTTCCATAGATGGATGTTAGATGTCATTGCTTTATAGTGTTGTTTGTCTTCTGTTTCCTTGATCTTCTTTCTGTTTCCTTGATCTTCTATCTTATTGTTATGTTCATCATTGAAAGTGAGGTATAGAAATTCTTGATTATTATATTGTACATTCTGTCAATTTTTTTTATTAAATTTGGGGGCTACGTTGTTAGATACACATATCTTTATTATTGTTATGATTTCCTGATGGATCATCAGTTTTATCATCATGAAATATTCTTCTTTGTCTCTAACAATTTTTGTCTTGAAGTTTATTTAGCCTGATAATTATAGTTTTTGTCTGACTTATAGCCCCTAAACTCTCTTTGGTTACTGTGTAAAGTTTATCTTTTCCTTTCATTCTTTTACTATACACCTATTTTTAATTAAAAAAAAATTTCTTTCAGTTTCTCTCAACCAAGCTTGAGTGCAATAGCATGATCATAGCTCACTGCAACCTGAAACTCCTGTATTCAAGCAAATCTTCCACCTCAGCCTCTTGAGTAGTTGGGACTACAGGCTCACATCACCACACCCAGCTGATTTTTTTTTTTTTTTGTATTTTTTTTCTTGTAGAGATGAGATCTTACTATGTTGCCCAGGATGATTATTTTGTACCTATTTTTTTGTCCTTGAATCTAAAGTTTATCTTTTGTAGAGAGCATATAGTTGTATCATGTGTTTTTTTAAAAAATACATTGTGGGCCAGGTGAGGTGGCTCACACCTATAATCCCAGCACTTTGGGAGGCTGAGGTGGGTGGATCATGAAGTCAGGCATTCAAGACCAGACTGGCCAACATGGTGAAACCCCGTCTCTACTAAAAAATACAAAAATTAGCTGGGCATGGTGGCTCGTTTCTGTAATTCCGGCTACTTGGGAGGCTGAGGTAGGAGAATTGCTTGAACTGGGACCAGGGAGGCGGAGGTTGCAGTGAGCCAAGATGTGAGCCGAGATGGTGCCACTGCACTCCAGCCTGGGCTACAGAGCGAGACTCCATCTCAGAAAAAAAAAATACATTATGTCAATCTCTGCTTTTTAAGTGGAGAGTTTACTTCGTGAACATTTACTGTAATTACTGATAAGATAAAATTCGCATCTGCCATTTTCTAGTTTAGTTTTGTATTTTGTTTTATTTGTTTTTTTTTTGTTTTTTTTTTTTTTGAGATGAAGTCTCACTTTGTTGCCAGGGTAGAGTGTAGTGGTGTGATCTCGGCTCACTGCAACCCCTCTGCCTGGGTTCAAGCAACTTTCCTGCCTCTGTCTCTTAAGTAACTGTGATTACAGGTGCCTGCCACTGTGTCTGGCTAATTTTTGTAGTTTTAGTAGAGACGGGGTTTCACCATCTTGGCGAATCTGGTCTTGAACTCCTAACCTCGTGATCCCCCCACCTCGGCCTCCCAAAGTGCTGACATTACAGGCATGAGCCACCATGCCTGGCCTCTGTTTTCTTTTTATAGCATATATCTGTTTTATTTTTCTTAGTCTTATTGCTGTTTTTTTATGTTAAATACATATTTAATAGTGTACTACTTTAATTTTCTTTTGAATTTTTTGTATTTACTTATTAGTGGTTGCCTTTGAGATTGTAGTTATTTTGTTACTTTATAACATAGCTTAGATTTAATATTAATTTTAATAGCATACAGAAATTTTTCAATATAGCGCTGTTGTTTTCTCAACCCGCCTTTTGTATGTTATTGTTATTCAAACATTTATATCATCTTTTATATTTGCCTGATAATTATTTTACTGGTCCTGTGCATTTCTTCACATGGATCAAAGTTAATGTCTAGTGCTATTTTATTTAAGGCTGAAGTCTCCATCTAATTTTTTTGGTACAGTAGGTATTTTGATAACAACTTCTCTCAGCTTTTGTTGATTTAGGAATGTCTTATTTCTTTTTTATTTTTGAAGAGTAATATTGGTGTATCAAGATTTATGAGTAGACAGTCTTATTTGTTTTTCTTTCAAATAGTTTGAATCTGTCATCTTACTCTTTTATGGCCTCAAGAGTTTCTGATGAGAAATCAGCTGTTAGTCTCATTGAGGATTCCTTGTACCTGACGTGTTTTTTTTCTCTTCATGTTTTGAAGACTTTGGCTTTTGACATTTTTACTATGATGTGTCTATGTATAGATTTCTTTACGTAGATCTTATTAAGTCGAGTTCATTTGACTCATTGTACAGGTACATAAATGTTTTTCTTCTATATTACTGAAATTTTTGGCTTTTGTTCCTCAAACTGTTTCTGCCCTTTTCTACTGTGACTTTTATGTACATGTTGATATGCTTGTGCTCCTCAGCTCTCTGAAGTTCTGTTTTTCCTTTTTCTTTCTGTCTCACAATTGAGGTGAATGGATCACGTCAACTGTCCTATATTCAAATTTGTTGATTCCCTTTTCCTGCTAACTCAAATAGTATGATCAATTTTTCTAGTGAATTTTTATTTGTTTTTCTTTTTTGTATCTTTATTGTCTAGTTAATGATACATCATTCTCTTTTTAATTTTAGGTTTAGGAATACATATGCAAGTTTGTTATATAGGTAAATTGTGAGTCATGGGGGTTTGGTGGACAGATTATTTTATCACCAAGGTAACAAGCATAGTACCTGATCGGTAGTTTTTTGATTCTCACCCTTCTCCCACCTTCTACCTTCAAGTAGGCCCCAGTGCTTGTTTTCTTCTTTGTGTCCATATGCACTCAATGTTCAGCTCCGAGTTACATTGAGAGCCTACATATTTGATTTTCTGTTCCTGTTTTAGTTCCCTTAGGATAATGGCCTTCAGCTCAATTTATGTTGCTGCAAAGGACATGATCTTATTCTTTTTTATGATTATGTAGTATTCCTTGGTTATAAGTACCATATTTTTTAATCCAGTCTATCACTGATGAGCATTTAGGTTGATTCAGTATCATCTATATCTTTCTATCTTCTTTCTTCCTTTTTTAAGGACACTTATTAGGTAGGTTTTTTTTTTTTCTTTACCCAGGCTGGAGTGTAGTGTCATAATCTTTATACTTACTGCAACCTCCACCTCCCAGGTTCAAACGATTCTTGTGGCTCATCCTCCAAGGTGGGATTACAGGTGTGCATTGCCACACCTGGCTAACTTTTGTTTTCACTTTCTTGTACAGATGGGGTGTCACCACGTTGGTCGGGCTGGTTTCAAACTCTTAGTCTCAAGGGATCCACCCACTTTGGCCTCCCGAAGTGCTGGGATTACAGTTGTGAGCCACCACACCTAGCCCATAGGTAGTTTTTTAATCCATCACCCACACAGCACCCTCTAGTATCCCTCTAGTATTTGCCTCTTGTTCCCATATTTATGTTCATGCGTGCTCAACATTTAGCTCCCATTTGTAAGTGAGAATGTGTGGTATTTAACTTACTGTTCCTGCATCAGTGTGCTTAGGATTATGGCCTTCAGCTGTATTCATGTGCTGCAAACAACATGATTTCATTCTTTTTTATGGCTACATAGTATTCCATGGTGAAAATGCTCCAGATTTTCAGTCTACCAGTGTGATGACTGAGTGTCAACTTGGTTGGATTGAAAGATGCAAAGTGTTGTTACTAGATGTGTCTGTGAGGGTGTTGCCAAAGGAGATTAACATTTGAGTCAGTGAACTTGGAGAGCCAGACTCACCCTCAGTCTGGGTGGGCAGAATCAGCTCCTAGTGCTGGTAGAATAAACCAGGCAGAAGAATGTGGAAGATCTTAGCTGGCTGGGTCTTCCCGCCTTCGTCTTTCACCTGTGCTGGATGCTTCCTGCCCTTCAACATTGGATTCCAAGTTCTTCATCTTTTGTACTCTTGGACTTAAACCAGTTGTTTGCAAGGGGCTCTCAGGCCTTCAGCCACAGACTGAAGGTCACACTGTGGCTTCCCAACTCTTGAGGTTTTTGGGACTCAGACTGGCTTCCTTGCTCTTCAGCTTACAGAGGGACTATTGTGGGACTTCACCTTGTGATCGTGTGAGCCAATACTCTTTAATTAACTCCCTTTTATATATACATTGGTCCTATTAGTCCTGTCCCTCTAGACAACCCTGACTAATACAACCAGTCCTGGGTACCTGGGTTGATTTTATGTCTTCGCTATTGTGAATACCACAATGATGAACATGTGAGTGCATGTGTCTTTTTGGTAGAATGATTTATTTTCCTTGGGGTATATACCCAGAAATGGGAATTTTGGGTGAAATTGTAGCTCTGTTTTAAGTTCTTTGAGAAATCCTCAGACTGTTTTCCACAGGGATCGGACTGATTTACATTCTCCTTTTTCTTCAGCCTTGCCAGGACCTTTTTCTTTTTAACTTTTAATAATAGCTACTCTTCTTATTGCTGTCAGACATTATCTTACTGTGTTTTTTTTGTTTGTTTGTTTTGTTTTGTTTTGTTTTGTTTTATAAGACAGAGTCTCCCAGGCTGGAGTGCAGTCGTGTCGTCTCGGCTCACTGCAGCCTACACTTCCTGTATTCAAGTGATTCTCCTGCCTCAGCCTCCTGAGTAGCTGGGACTGCAGACATGCACCACCGCACCTGACTAATTTTTGTATTTTTAGTAGAGACTGGGTTTCACCATGTTGGCCAGTCTGGTCTCGATCTCCTTACACCAAGTGATACACCACTTGGCCTCCTACAGTGTTGGGATTACAGGCGTGAGCCCCCACTTCTGACCCTTCTTGTGGTTTTGGTTTAAATTTCTCTGGATGATTAGTGATACTGAGCACAATTTTTCATATGTTTGTTGACCATTCTATGTCTTTTTCTGAAATTTGCCTCTTAATGGGGTTAATTTTCACTTTTTGATTTATTTAAGTGTCCTATAGATTCGGAATATTAGCCCTCTGTCAAATGCATAGTTTGTCAATGACATCTGTTTGGCAGTGATGATGGTTCTATACCTAGAAAATGCCTTCTTTAAGAAACTAAAATTCTATTTTGTGGATATACCACCTTTTCTTTATATATCTGCTTTGGGCATTTGGGTTGCTTCTGCCTCTTCGGTATTGTGAATTATGCTCCAGTAAACATGGATATGCAGATGTATCTTTAAAATCCTGCTTTAAATTAACTTTGAATATATACCCAAAAGTGGGATTTCTGGATCATATAGTAATACTGTTTTTAATTTTGCATGTACCTCCACCATACATTTTTCCACAGTGTCTGCACCGTTTTATGTTCCCATCAACAGCATGCAAAGGTTCCAGGTCCCTCTCCCCTTAACAGCACTTGGTGTTTTCTGTTTCGCTCTTGTTGCCCAGGCTTGGGTACAATGGCACGGTCTTGGCTCACTGCAACCTCTGCCTCCTGAGTTCAAGCAATTCTCCTGCCTCAGCCTCCCCAAGTAGCTGGAATTATAGGCAACTGCCACCACACCTGGCTAATTTTTGTATTTTTAGTAGAGACAGGGTTTCACCATGTTGGCCAGGCTGGTCTCAAACTCCTGACCTCAGGTGATCCACTCGCCTGAGCCTCCCAAAATGCTGGGATTACAGACCTGAACTACCACACCCAGCTTGTTGTTTGTCAGTTATATCTTCTAATGGTTGTGAGGTGATATCTCATTATGTATTCGATTTGCATTTGTCTAGTAATTAGTGCCATTGAGCATGTTTTCATATACATATTGGCCATTTGTTTATTTTATTTTATTTTATTTTTTTCTTTTTCTTTTTTTTTTGAGATGGAGTCTTGCTGTGTCACCCAGGTTGAAATGTAGTGGTACAATTTCAGCTCACTGCAACCTTCACCTCCCAGGTTCAAGCAGTTCTCTGCCTCAGCCTCCCAAGTAGATGGGATTACAGGTGGCTGCCACCACACCCAGGTAATTTTTGTATTTTTTTTTTTTTAGTACAGACTGAGTTTCACCATCTTGGCCAGATTGGTCTTGAACTCTTGCCACTGTGATTTACCCACCTGCCTCAGCCTCCCAAAGTGCTGGGATTACAGGCACGAATCACTGCGCCTGGCCCATTTCTTTATGTTCTTTGGGGAGAAAAAAGCCTATTCAATTATATTGCCCCTTTTTAAAAAACCAGGGTTTTTGTTGTTGTTGAGTAATCTGAGTTCTTTCTATGTTGTGATTTGTTTCCTTCCTTCCTTTTTTTTTTTTTTTTGAAACAAATCTTGCTCTGTTGCTCAGCATGGAGAGCGGTGCCAAAATCATGGCTCACTGCAGCCCCAACTTCCTAGGTGCCATAGATCCTCCCACTCAGGCTCTTGGGACCACAGGCACATGCCAATACATCTAGCTAATTGTTTTTTAATGTTTATGTTTTGGTAGAGATGTGCTTCATTGTTTTCCAGTAGATTATGTCTGGTTTTTGCCAGTATTATATTATTTCGAAGAACTATAGCTTTGTTATATACTTGGAAATCAAGAAGTGCCTCCACCTTTGTGTTTTTCATGCTGAATATTGATTTAGCTTTTTTGGGTCTTTTGTAGATCCAGATAAACTGCATGATTATTTTCTCTATTTCTGGAAAACTGTGATTGTGATTTTGATAGGAATTACACTGACGTTAAATAGCTTTGGGTAGTATGGATATGTTGACAATATTAATTAGTCCCAGTGGTGGTGTTGAGGCTGTGTTGACCTGGAGACATTGGGGTGGGTGTTCGTGTGGTCACGTTGGCTGCATGATGGGCCGTTGCTTGAGATGTCAGTGCATAAAACTCCTGTGGGTGTGTCCAAGGTAAGGGTGGTAGAAAGTGGTGTGTCCTGTCTGCCTGTTACTTACAGGATCAGGCAGGACATCCTGTAGGAAAAGGAGGCATTAGGTTTGGATGTCCTGAGGGCATGGTGCAGGCACGAGGACTGAGTGGCGGGGTGGAAGCTCGTGTCTTGAGGTCCTTTGGCTACACGGGGAAGACATCTTCTGGGCTTGATGCTGAGTTTCAGACCATGCTGACCATTACAATGACACTCTCCACTGCTGGTTTTGGTTGGTTTCTGGCTAGGTACACCTCACCGGGGAGAGCAGCAAGAGACAATGTCAGGTCAAGACATCAGATGCCCCATCAGGAGGAGTGTGTGCTCGCACTAGGAGTGGTGGCTGTTAGGCAAGGGACCTAACAGCCACCACCCCTTGTTGCATGGCCCGACATCAGAGTTCATACCCTACTGATGGAAGACCTTGTTCCTGAGCTGTCAGGTTGCCGAGGATCAGGACTGGAGGCTACAGACTATGAGGGCCCTTTGCAGTGTTGGGAAACATATGTGCACCTGGGAAGGGAGACACACACACACAATCAAACTCACAAGCACAATACACAGACACAGAATTTTTCACACACACTCACACACACACACACACACACACACACACACACACACACAGGAGCCCACAGAAACAGGCAAATAGATGCAGAAATGGGCGCATGCAGTAGTCTTGGCCACACATGCTCCCCTAGGTGTCCACAGAGTGACACGGGTAAGGTACATTCATAAAGAGGGAGGTCAGCGTGGAGGGGAAGGACAAGCAGGTACATGAGTTGACCCGTGGGAGAGAGTGGCATGGAAGTAGTGAGCAGTGGGGAGAGAGTGGCATGGAAGTAGTGAGCAGTGGATCCCAGCCTGTTTCTTAAGCGTGTATTTTATTTCTTTACAATTCCCCAGAGAAGTTGGCATGGGAGTTCCACTGTTTGCTGGCAAGGAAGATGGTTGATTCTTCTGAGCAATGGAGGCCCTGTAGAGTCCTGCAGTCACCATGGCCTGACATCCACTGTACACCCCATGCTGATGGATGGCTTAGGACGGTAAGCATTCCTCTGCCTCGTGTGTTGAATGAAGCTGGCTTTTGAAAGTCCTATACCTGCACGGAACTGTTCCTTAGCAGTGAATGGCATGACAAGTTCCACTCCCGGAGTGGAGGGTCTGTGTCCATTGGTCAGTGGGTTCCCCACTGGCTTCCCCAGGGTGCCGAAGGTCTTTAAGGTGTTCAGCTCACCCACTGTCCAGCCTGCAGTGTCAGACATTCTCCCCCTTCAAGTGTCCTTGGATCGATGATGAGTCCCACAAAAAAACATTCCTTGGAAAAGCTGAACAAAATGAGTGAAAACTCATACCGTCGCTCTCATTGGAACTGAGGTCCAGCACATTGAAGAGAATCGAAGTGCCGATCATTGGACCTGGGCCCGTTTCTCAAGTGCACATATGATTTCTTTACACTTCTCAGGAGCAGTTGTCATGACAGGTCCATCGCTTGCTGGCAAGGAAGATGGTCGATTCTTCTGCCCAACGGAGGCTGCGTTGAGTCCTTGATTCAGTGTGGCCTGACATCTGTAGTGTACCCCATGCTGTCGGGTGGCTCGGGACGGTAAGCGTTTTTCTGCCCTGTGTGCAGAGGTGTCTTTCAAATTTCTGAGACTTGCAAAGAGCTGTGTCTCAGCAGGCCACTAATGGCATGGCGAGTTCCACTCCCTGGGTTAATGGTCTGTGCCCATTGCTCAGTGGCGTGACTCTGAGTTCCACAGGGTGCCGAAGGTCTTTAAGGTCATAGGCTTTCACACTGCCCAGCCTGTGGTGTTAAACATCCTGCCTTTTTGAATGTGCTTGGATCGATGATGAGTCCTCCAAAAAAAACATTCCTTGGAAAAGCTGAACAAAATGAGTGAGAACTCATACCGTCACTCTCATCGGAACTGAGGTCCAGCACATTGCCTCCCCAGGGACTGTAGGAGTGAGGGACAGGGAGAAGCAGGTATACAAGTTGCCCCTTGGGAAAGACTGATAGTGATGTGACCAGTGGACCTGAGCTTGTTCCTCAAGTGTACATTTGATATCTTTGCACTTCTTAGGGGCAGTTGCCTTGAGAGGACCACCACATGCTGCCGCAACAGATGGTCGATTCTTCCAGGCAGCGGAGTCCCCATGGAGTCGTGGAGTCAGTGTGGCCTGGCATCCATGGTGCACCTCATGCTGGCGGGTGGCTTAGGACGGTGAGGATTCCTCTGCCCCTAGTGCTGACTGAGGGCGTCTTTCGGATTTCCAAGTCAGGCATTGCCCAGCCTGTGGTGTCAGATGTCCTGTGCCTTCCAATGTGCTTGGATCGATGATGAGTTCCCAAAAAAACATTCCTTGGAAAGCTGAACAAAATGAGTGAAAGCTCATACCGTCACTCTCATTGGAACTGAGGTCCAGCACATTGCCTCCCCTAGGGACTGTAGGAGTGAGGGACATCTTCCACTGATTCCCCAACCCAGGGCATCCACAACTGAAAGTCTCACGTCACAGGCACATTAGGAACATTCCCTTTGTGTGAGGTATGTGGTTGGGAGAGTCATGGGGAATTTGGCTGATGTGTTATGACATGTTGGCACTGGAAGCTGGTGGAAATGTCACAGGCCTAGGGAAGGCAGAAACATTGCTGGCTTAGGGAAGTATGCTGCTGATGAGCTCCCAGGAAGGGAGATCCAGACCTCGCAGTGGTCATCTCAGTGCAGACCACCAGGTCTCTGTTTTCATGTGGATGAGCACCCAAGGCCCAAGCCTCAGGTAGACCTTGGTCTTGATTTTGGATTAGTTGAGGACAGGAGAATGCCAAGGTGATAGGGGAGAGTGCTGAGCAGTGGGTGTCAGGGCAGACGACAAAAGCCTCTTCTGCCCTCCTGCAGATTGGTCACAGGAGCTCCCCTCTTGGAAGGGATTTCTTTACCTATCAAGCTGTGTGATGCCTGTGGTATGATGGCAGAGGCCTGGGCAGGAAGGTATTCCAGAGAAAAGGTGGTGGAGCACTCACATGGACATGAGTGTCATCAGCAGGCTTGGGCTGTCATTCAGTGGTGATGAGCTTTCCATGGATTTCTCTGGTGCCTCAGGGGTCTTTGAGGGCAGGTCCTGGGGAGCATGAGGGTCGGGTTCCTGCCCATGGCCATGGGTCACTTCCAGTCTTCCCGGCAGAGTAGTGGGCTCCTCCATTGTGTAATTCTTCCTAGAAATCGTCTCTTGGCCCACATTGGCGGGCAGCCCCACCTGCTGCAGCTCGTATGAGCCTCTGGATCCTCTTTCCTGCTTTGAAAGCAGCGCCCATCCTACAAGCATCCAGAGTGAGTTCCCTGACCTTGGCTCTGGCCAGGGGCACTAGTCACACTTGGGGCTGTCCATGGAGGTCCATGTACATTCCAGGCAAATGTGTGCAATCCCAGTGTGCTGCCACAGAGTCCCTTGACTTGAGATGCCTCATACCTCTGCGTGTGGGCGATAATTTAAGTGTTAGATTCTGCTACAACCTAGGGGTGATGAACCGTTTCAACTCCCTTAACGGGTTTGAAGTCTCAGCGCAGCCGGGATAGCCATGCCGTGTTGAAGGGCACACGAATGGTTTAGGAAAGTTGAGAAGGATTGGTGGTTCTGAGCTCGCAGCTCACTGACTAGCTACGAGCATGTAGACCCGGTGGTAGTTTTCAGGCAATGCTGAGCTTCAGATGTTGGGGCGGGCAGTACTGCAGTCAAGTTGGCTGCACAGTGGGATGTTGCCTCAGAGGTCAGTGCAGGGAAGCCCTGTGGGTGTGTCCGATGCACGGAAAATGAAAGGCGGGGTGTCTTCTCTGCCTGGTCCTTGGACCCTCAGGCAGGCGGGGACGTCCTGTTGGAAAAGCGACCATTCCTTTTGCGTGTCCAGAGGACACGGTGCAGGCATGTGGACTGAGTGAAAGGGAGGACGCCCCTGTCTTGAGGTCCTTTGGCTAGGTTGGGGAGACGACCTCTGGCCTTGACACCAAGTTTCAGACCGATGTGATAGCCATTGCGAAGTTGCCCTCAGGGTTGTGGTTGGTTTTCCACCAGGTGCGCCTTACCTGAGAGGGTGACCAGAGACAGTGTCTGCTCATGTCATCAGATGTCCCGTGAGGAGGAGCATGTATTCACCTGGCTGTTAGGCGATTGACCTCAGGCCTGTTTCCACATGGTCTCCGAGTCAGAATTTACTTCCTTCTGATTGAAGGTCTTGGTCTTGAGCTGTTGGGTTGGCGGGTGTCAGGCCAGGAGGCTGGAGACTATGACTGCCTTTTGTAGTGTTGGGAAAGATATGTTAGGAAACATATGTGCATGAAAGAGACACACACACACATACAATCATATACACACAGGCGTGCAGAACACAGGCAAATACACGCAGCTCTGGGCTTATTTGACCACTTAGGCTTTTAGATGTCCACAGAGTAACACGTGTAAGGTATATTCATGGAGATGGAGGTCAGTTATGGAAACCAAGGAGTAACACGTGTGTGAGTTGCCCCGTGTGAAAGAATGGGATGGAAGTCTTGAGCAGTGGACCTGGGTCCATTTCTCAAGCATGCATTTGATTTCTTTACAGTGCTCAGGGGCAGTTGCCATGGGAGGCCCACCGCCTGCTTAAAGGAAGATGCTTGATTTTTCTGAGCATCGGAAGAGGAGTCCTGGATTCAGAGTGGCCTGGCATCTGTGGTGCACCCCCTGCTGGTGGACAGCTCAGAACGGTAAGCATTCCTCTGCTCCACGTGCTGGGTGGGGTGTCTTTGGGATTTCCAAGACCTGCAAGGAGCTGCTTCTCAGCAGGCCACTGATAGCATGGAGAGTTCCACTCCTGAAGTGAATAGTCTGTGACCCTTGCTCAGTGGTGCAGCTCTGGGTTCCACAGGGTGCCAAAGGTCTTTAAGGTCATTGGCTCACTCACTGCCCAGCCTGTGGTGTCAAACATCCTGCCTTGTGGCAATGTGCTTGGATCGATGATGATTCCCCCAAAAAAACATTCCTTGGAAAAGCTGAACAAAATGAGTGAAAACTCATACCGTCGCTCTCATCGGAACTGAGGTCCAGCACATTGCCACCCCCGGATACTGTAGGAGTGAGGGACAACGAGAAGCAGGTGTACAAGTTGCCCCTTGGGAAACACTGACATTGATGTGACCAGTGGCCTTGGGCTCATTCCTCAAGCGTGCATGTGGTATCTCTGCACTTCTCAGGGGCAGTTGCCTTGAGAGGACCACCACGTGATGCCCAACAGATGGTCGATTCTTCCAGGCAGCAGAGTCCCCATGAAGTCGTGGAGTCATTGTGGCCTGGCATCCATGGTGCACCTTCTGCTGGCGGGTGGCTCAGGACGGTAAGCATTCCTCTCCCCTCCTGCTGAGTGAGGGCATCTTTCAGATTTCCAAGACAGGCACTGCCCAGCCTGTGGTGTCAAACATCTTGTGTCTTCAAATGTGCTTGGATCGATGATGAGTCCTCCAAAAAAACATTCCTTGGAAAAGCTGAACAAAATGAGTGAAAAGTCATACCGTCGCTCTCATCGGAACTGAGGTCCGGCACATTGAGTGGAATTGAAGTGGTGATCAGTGGACCTGGGCCTGTTTCTCAAGTGTGCATTTGATTTGTTTAAACTTCTCAGGAGCAGTTAAGCATGAAAGCTCTGCTGCTTGCTGGCAAAAAAGATGGTCTAATCTTCTGACCAATGGATGCTGCGTTGTGTCCTTGATTTGGGGTGGCCTGGTGTCTACAGTGCACCACGTGCTGGTGGGTGGCTCAGGACGATAAGCATTTCTCTGCCCTGTGTGCAGAGGTGTCTTTCAAATTTCTGAGACCCATAAAGAGCTGTTTGTTAGCGGGCCACTAGTGGCATGGAGAGTTCCACTCCGAGTTGATGATCTGTGCCCATTGCTCAGTGGCGCGGCTCTGGGTTCCCCAGGGTGCTAAAGGTCTTTAGGGTCATTGGCTTGCCCACTGCCCAGCCTGTGGTGTCAGACGTCCTGCCTCTTGGAATGTGCTTGGATCGATGATGAGTCCAACAAAAAAAAATTCCTTGGAAAAGCTGAACAAAATGAGTGAAAACTCATACCGTTGCTCTCATCGGAACTGAGGTCCAGCACATTGCCTCCCCCAGGGACTGTAGGAGTGAGGGACAACTTCACAGATTTCCATAGGTTCCACCACCTGGGGCGTTCAGAGACCAAAGTCTCCCATCAAATGCTAGTTAGGAACATTCCCTCTTTGTGAGGTACATAGGTGGCAGAGTCCTGGGGGGAATGACTGCTGTGTAATGGTGTGGCGGCCATGGAAGTGAACAGAAATGTTGCAGGCCAAGAGCAGTGTGCTTCTGGTCCTGGATTGGTGAGCTCCCAGGAAGGGAGACCCGGACCTCGTGGTGGGCATTTCTGCACACAGGACTGGATCCTTGTTTTCTTGCTGGGGAGAGCATAATGCCCAGGCCTCAGTCAGAACTTGGCACTGATTTTTGAAGAGCTGAGGACCAGAGAGTGCCCCAGGTGATGGGGACAGTGCACAGCAAAGGGTGTCATGGCAGATAGTCAGAGGCTCTGGACCACCAGCATTCAGTCATGGAGGCATGCATTTCTTCATTCCCTGAGGTGTGAGATGCCCCTGGTGCCGTGGTGGAGGCCTGGGCTAGAAGCTACCTGGGAGAAGAGGTGGTAGGGGGCTTACGTGGATACCTGTGTCATCAGAGGTCTGGGGATATTTGGTGGTGATGAGTTTCCATTAATTTCTCTAGCGGGGAGGACAAGTTAGCCAGCGGGGGTCATAGAGGGCATATCCCAGGGAATATGAGGGTTGGGCTTGTGTCCCTGGCCCTGGGTGTCTTGCTGTCTTCCTGACGGTGTAGTGGGCTCCATCACTGTACACATCTTCCTGGAAAGGGTCTCTTGGCCTGCCGTTGCTACCATTACGTGAGCAAATACTGCTCTGGATACTCTTTCCCACTTGGCATGGAGCTTCCATCCAAGAGTCTTCCAGAGGGATTGTTCCCTGGCCATGGACTCCCCTCCCGTGGATATCAGTCACACAGGGGGCAGTCCACGGATGTCTCTGTGCATTCCAGGCAACATATGTGCCATTCCAGCAGCCTGCCATAGAGAGTTCCTTCACTTGGGATGCCCCTGCACCTCCCGTGTTGGTGATGTTCCAGTGTTGCATTCTGCCACTCCCTTAGGATGGTGAAGCGTTTCAGCTCCCTTAAACAGTTTGAAGTCACAGCACATCCAGAACAGCCATACCATGTTGAGGGCCCACAGCTGCATTAGGAATGTTGGAAAGGATTGGTGGATCTACGGATCACAACCCTGAGTAGCCGTGTACATGTAGACCTGGTGATGGTGTTGAATTGCAGGAGCTGTGGTGGATGGTAGTGCAGTCAAGTTGGCTGTGTGATGGGGTGTTGCCTCAGAGTTTGGTGCAGAGAAGCCCTGTGGGTGTGACCAGTGCAAGGACCCTGGAAGGCAGTGTGTCCTGTCAACCTGGTCCTTGGGGCAGGGACATTATGTTGGAAAGCAGCCATTCTCTTTGGGTGTCCTGAAAGCACAGTGCATATATGTGGACTGAATGGAAGGGAGGAAGCCTGTGTCTTAGGGTCCTTTGACAAGGTTGGGAAGATTGATTGCCTCTGGCCTGATGCCGTTTTTCAGACCTACATGTTGACCATTGGAAAGAAAACCTTCAGGGCTGATTGTTGTTGATTTTCTGCCAGGTGAGCCTCAGCTAGGAGTGTGTCCAGAGATGGGTTCTGGTCATGATATCAGATGTCCAGTGATGAGGTGTGTGTGCTCAGACCAAGGGTATTAGTTAGATGAGTGACCTCAGGCCTATGTCTTCATGGCCCTGAAGTCAGAGTTCACATCCAACTGATTGAAGACCCTGGTCTTGAGCCTTCGGGTTGTGTGACGGCTTCAGGTCTTGAGGCTTCAGACTCTGATTGCCTGTTGTGGTGTTGGGAAACACATGGGCATGAGGGAAACAAACACAAACACTCGCACGCACACACAAACAGGCGTGCACAGCCACAGGTAGAGAGACGCAGCATCAGGCTTCCTAGGTGTGTAGAAAGTGAAACGGGTGAGGTGTATTCATAAGGATGGAGGTCCGTCATGGTGCCAAGGAGAAGCAGGCCTGTGAGGTACCCTGTGGCAAGAATGGCGTTGAAGTGACCAGTGATCCTGGGGTCATTTCTCATGTGGGCCTTTATTTCTTTACAATCCTCAGGGACAGTTATGATGGGGCATCCCCCATAATCTAGCAAGGAAGATGGTCAGTTCTTCTGAGCCACAGAGGCCCCCAGAGGCCTAGTGTCGGTATGGCCTGGCCTCCATGGTGCACCGCTGCTGGTGGATGGCTCAGGACGGTAAGCATTCCTCTGCCCTGCGTGCTGAGTTGGGATGTCTTTGGGATTTCAAGACCTGCAAGGAGCAGTTTCTCAGCAGGGCACTGATGGCATGGCTAGTTCCACTCCTAGAGGGAACGGTCTGTGCCCATTGCTCAGTGGCATGGCTCTGGGTTCTGCAGGGTGCTGAAGATCTTTAAGGTCATCAGCTTTCCTGCTGCCCAGCCTGTTGTTTCAAATGTACTCCTTCTTTGCAATGTGCTTGGATCGATGATGAGTCCCACAAAAAAAAACATTCCTTGGAAAGCTGAACAAAATGAGTGAAAACTCATACCGTCGCTCTCATCGGAACTGAGGTCCAGCACATTGCCACCCCCAGGGACTGTAGGAGTGAGGGACAAGGAGGAGCAGGTGTATGAGTTCCCTATTGGGAAGGAGTGACATTGACGTGAGCAGTGGAACTGGGCTGGTTCCTCAAGCGTGCAAGTGACATCTTTGCACTTCTCAGGGGCAGTTGCCTTGAGACGCCCTCTGCGTGTTGCCACAACAGATGGTCGATTCTTCCAAGCAACGGAGTCCCCACGGAGTTGTGGAGTCATTGTGGCCTGGCATCCATGGTGCACCTTGTGCTGGCAGGTGGTTGAGAACGGTAAGGATTCCTCTGCGCCTAGTGCTGAGTGAGGGTATGTT
>PVKP010029130.1:0-29323 GCA_004027715.1 Plecturocebus donacophilus
CCTGCCCTAGAGATTTGTGAAACTGTGAACTTGAGAGAGATGATTTAGGGTATCTGGCAGAAGAAATTTCTAAGCAGGAAAGAATTCAAAAGGTGATTTGGGTGCTGTATAGAGCATTCCATTTTAAAAGGGAGGCAGAGAATAAAAGTTCAGAAAATTTGCAGCCTGATGATGCAGTAGAAAAGAAAAACCCATTTTTTTAGGAGAAATTCAAGCTGGCTACAGAAATTTGCATATGTAACAAGGAGCTATATGTTAATCCCCAAGATGAGGAAAATGTCTCCAGGGCATGTCATACATCTTCATGTCAGCACCTCCCATCACAGACTTGGAATCGTAGGAGGAAAAAATGGTTTTGTGAGCTGGGCACAGGGTCCCCATGCTCTGTGCAGCCTAGGGACTTGGTGCCCTATGTCCTAGCCACTCCAGTCATTGCCAAAAGGGGCCAATGAACAGTTCAGCCCATAGTTTCAGAGGGTGCAAGCCCCAAACTTTGGCAGCTTCACAGGGTGTTGAGCCTCTGTGTGCATAGAAGTCAAGAATTGAGGTTTGGGAACCTCCATCTAGATTTCAGAGGATGTATGGAAATGCTAGAATGACCAGGCAAGTTTCCTGCAGGGGCAGGGACCTCATGGAGAACCTCTGATAGGGCAGTTTGGAAGGGAAATGTGGAGTTGGAGCCCCCACACAGAGTCCCTACTGTGGCACTGCCTATTGTAGCTGTGAGAAGAGGACCATGGTCCTCCAGACCCCAGAATGTTAGATTCACTGACAGCTTGCACCATGTACCTGGAAATGCTGCAGACACTCATACTTCAGACACTGTGAAAGCAGCCAGGAGGGGCATTATACCCTGCAAAGCCACAGGGGCAGAGGTGCCCAATACTATGGTAATCTACCTCTTACACTAACATGACCTGGATGTAAGACATGGAGTCAAAGGAGACCATTTTGGAGCTTTAAAATTTGATTACCCCACTGGATATCAGACTGGCATGGGCCCTGTAACCCTTTGTTTTGGGCAATTTCTCCCTTTTGGAATGGCTGTATTTACCCAAAACCTGTACCCCCATTGTATCTAGAAAGTAACTAGCTTGATTTTGATGTTACAGGCTCATCGGTGGAAGGAACTTGTCTTGTCTCAGATGAGACTTTGGACTGTGGACTTTTGGGTTAATGCTAAAATGAGTTAAGACTGAGGAACCATTGGGAAGGCATGATTGGTTTTGAAATGTGAGGACATGAGATTTGGAGGGGCCAGGGGTGGAATGATATGGTTTAGCTGTGTCCTCACCCAAATCTCATCTTGAATTATACTCCCATAATTCCCATGTGTTGTGGGAGGGACCAAGTGGAAGATAATTTGAATCAGGGGGGTGGTTTCCCCATACTGTTCTCATGATAGTGAATAAGTCTAATGAGATCTGATGGTTTTATCAGGGGTTTCCAGTTTTGCATCTTTTAAATTTTCTCTTGCCACCACCATACAAGTATTTTTTGCCTCCCGCCATGACTCTGAAGTTTTCCCAGCCATGTGGAACTATAAGTCCAATTAAATCTCTTTTTCTTCCCAGTCTAGGATATGTCTTTTCAGCAGCCTGAAAACAGACTAATACAAGTTATAATAGTGAACAAGACATAGTCCCAACTCTCAAGAGTTTACAGTCTAATGGCGAAATCAGGCAAATAATCTATATAGAGAAATATGTTAAGACAGGGATAGAGGTACACAGTGGAGGAACTTAGCCCAGTCTCAGAGATTAGAGAAGACTTTTTTTTTCCACATGAGGGAATATCTAAGCTGAAATACAAAACAGGAATTATCCAGGTTAAATGGGAGTAGTTATAGTTGGAGTTTGGAACAGGGGTGTATGTGTATGTGGTAGGAGATGGGTGGAGAAGGTAAAAAATATAAGGTATCTTAAGGAATTTGCACTTTATCCTGAGAGTAATGGGAAGCAATGGAGAGTTTAAACTACATGGTTAAACTTGTGTGTTTGGAATATCATCTTTTCTATAGTGTAGAGAGTGATAATCAGGGCTTATACCAATTACAGGGAGACAAGTAAGGAAGTCATTACAGCAATGTAGACAAAAGACAAACTTAGGAATTGGAAGAAGAAATTTACCTGATTTTTCCAGATAATTTAATGCCTCAGAGATAACAAAATACGATTCTTCTTTGGATTCTTTCTCTATCTTAATATTCCTGTTGGTGACACTAGTAATTCCATGGACTTTTTAGAATCAGCTAAGAATGTTCTCCTGGGGCCTTTCTCAGATACTTAGCCTTCCATGGTAACTCCTCATTTTTCAGTAGATTTTCATTTTCCTCTTTCACAGCTCCTCTCACCTCACCAGTTATTATTTGACCTTTCATCTTCTGAAGGCTAACTAGCATGCAACAGCTTCCTTGGATTTTTTAGCTGACAGATGTGATCTAAAGTTTTCTGCCATTGCCTTAAAATAAAGGGATGAGAACACCAAAACTTCTCTGCTCTTTAAAGAAAGGATGATAAAATAAGTGTTGGGGAGGTGGTAATGGGAAGACCATACCTACTCCTGGTTTCCATCTGTACACACTCAAAGCACTTCCCGATGAGAAATCCTAGAGGCCTTGGAATTTTGTATCTAAGTATATTTTTTAATTTGAGATTTCATGCGGTTCAAATTGTACACAGCCAGAATTTCTGAAAGAAAGAATTGGAACCTTCTATTTCTCATTGTTATTGCTCATAAAGAAAGGACAGTGATTATTTTATAACTTTCTGAGATAGTAGAAACAAGACTGGACTTGTCAGAAAGCTGAGTTTGGAACTCAGTAGATATGTGAGGTAATAATCCACATACTATAGGGGATTTCATCAAGTAAATCAGAAAGCATAAAGCCATTTTGGCCCCTGTGCATAGCTCTTGATTGAAATTACCCCCATCAAGGTTACCAGCAATGGCCATGATGTGAAATCCAATGACATGTTCATGTTTTTGTCTTCTTAAGCCTTTCAACAGTGTTTAACACAGATGATCATCCACTCTTTCTAAAAACATTCTCCCCTCTTAGCTTCTACATTTGGCTGCTTTTCTACTTGGATTTCTTCTCAGCCTCCTCTGCCAGTTTTTCTTCTTTTATCTGATGGAAGTGTTGGTGATCTTAGTTCCAGTATTAGTTGTCCAACTCATTTCTCCATACCTCTCTTAAAGGGTTCTCACTTGACATTTCCACTGGTATGTTTCACAGACATTTTAGACTTAACCTGGATGTGCCAGATACTTATTGGTTGATTATCAATCCTGAATTGGCTCTCTTGTGTTTTCCTGAACTGGTAGGACTGGAAGCCTGCAAATGACAAGCCCCAGACTCCCAAGCCTGCTGACTTCCCATGAGGTACTGCCAATAAAACATACTACAGGGAGATGAGAAAGGCGAAGAAATTAAGAACAGTTCAGTGGCTGGCAGTACCTCTAGCAATGGCAACCCTGATGTTTTCTGCTCAGTGGCAGTTGTGACCATTCCAGAAATTTTTGTGATGGCACTTTAAGCAGCAGCAGCAATTGAGGGAAGAATGAGGTTGCAGCAGTTGGTGGTTCCAGTGCCATCAGCGAGTAAGTGCAGATCATGAGCTCCAGCCCATTTGTGGTAGCATCTTTGTGCTGCTGTAATACTGCATTCCCCTTTTGCTCTCCCCTCATTTCAACACTGTTATAAGAGCCAACATGTCCATCAGGCACAGTATCTTGGGCCCACAGTAGTTTTAGAGGCCAAAGAAATGTTTTCATTTTTAGTTTTTTATCAGAAGAAAAAAATAAATCCCTAACAATGAAGCTAGCTTAGATTATATTTGTCATGACACCAATATAGTCATAAAACATTAAAAAAAATTTTTTTAGCGGAGGAAGGGGCCCAAGAAAGCAAAAGTACAAAGAGCTGCGAAAATTATAATGCACTCCTGACCTTTGTGGCCATTTTCCTGCAACAGACACTTCTTTGAGAGAAATATCTAGTAGTTTCTGTATTCTTTTCCTTTTAAATTGACACTAGCTAATTCAATGCCCCCAATGAAACTTGATTTCTGCCCCTCAAACCCCAGTTAGCCCCCATCCTTCCTTATCTTAGGGAATGGCACCATCATCAGAGAAGAAGCCATGAATCTGGAGTGATATCTCTCTGTCAGCCCTCATATTTAAAGCATCACTAAATTCTGTCCATTCAACAGAACAAAATATCTCAAATCTGCCTACTGCTATCACCTAGTCCAAGTCATCATTTGGGACGTCCTTTTTGTCCTTAAAATAAAAGCAATCCCCATTAGCATACCACACAAGGCCCTATGTTGTCCAGACCCTGCCTACTTCCTCAGTCTCTTTTGCACCATTCCACTCCTGTTTACTATGCCCCAGCATGGTGCACAAATTGCATTAATGGCCCCAATTCTGTTAATGCCTTCTATTCTGACATCCTTGGCTAATGCCTCTCTGCAATTGATAGTAACAGAAGGCAGCCAAATGCCTAGGCAGATAGGGTCGGGTCTCTGGTGAAATCCCACCTCCAAGCCAAAGACAATTTAAAGCCTGAAAGCACTGAATTGAGAACTTGTCTTCCTGTTTGGCATGCGTTCCTCTGATTGATCCCCACCCTTCACCTATTTTACATGTACTTGTCCTTTCCTAATTGTTTTCCCACACCGTCATGCCCACGTTTGAGTGGTGTCTTTGCTTTAATCTTTTTCACATATTCACAAACCAATCAGCATGCATTCCCCATCCTGTGTCTATAAAGACCCCAGTCTCAGTCAGTAAAAGGGGAGACGGCCTGACCTCAGCCAGACAACCTGACTTTGGGGAAGAGGACCTGCTCTTCCCATCCCATCTCCAGCACTCCTCTCCACTGACAGCCATTTTCATTGCTCAGTAGAATTCTCTACCTTCACATACCTCAACTGTCCATATGACTTCATTCTTCATTGCTTAATAAAATTCTCCACCTTTACTATATTACAACCATCCATGTGACTTCATTCTTCTTGGATGCCGGACAAGAGCTCAGGACCCATTGAATGTGGGTACCCTGAAAGGCTGTCACACCAGCCCTTTGCCTTCAGTGGCAGAGGGCAGCCACCCCATGCAATGAGGGGAGAGGCCAACTGAGCTGCTATCCATAGATGGTGGAACATCCCCTCTGGGTCTTCAGGATCATTGGTAACCTCACCTGGGTACTGCCGCATTCCCCTTGAAGTGACGTACCTGGTCTGGCTGCAGGAGAGCTTGCTCCATGGAGCACCCAGCCAGGTTCCACACTCGCTCGTGCACGTGCTCCTTCACAGAAGGAGCTGAGTAGATAGCAACTCTTCTATGAGTCTGGTAAAGGGGTTGAGAAAAATCCTGCAACACAATAACTCTGGGCTCGTGTCTTCATGTCTTTCTGAAGATACTATCTCATGGATAACTTGACCTAAAATTGCCCCCACTCCTCCAGCATTCCTATTATGCTTTTGGAGATGTTGAAAACCTTATTTCAGGCATTGGCTCCACCATTTCATAACTCTATGACCTCTCAGCCTCTGAGATCTATTTTCTTTATATGTAAAATGAGAATAAATATTACCTTATAAGAGCATTGTGTAGGTCCTCAATAATGGTATTTTTCCTGATCAAAATGTTACCATTAATATTTTTAAATTAACTTTTGTTTTTTATTTAGGAGTCTACCTACTTACCTGTTTACCAAGTGTAGTAAATAAAACAAAACAATTTTAAGGAATAAAAACATCTTTGTCATTCTGCTTTAGCGAGTGCTTTATAATTACACCAGACACTGAGAATCTTGGGGTGCACTACTTCCAAATGCTTTGGTATTAAATATAGGTCTTTGCTTATATATGTAATATACTGGGGACTCATGAGACAAATAACATTGAATTCCTCACATGATTGTGTTTTACGAGTGTTTTCCTGAGGATCATAGTGGAGGCACTTATGGCTAGAGAAAAGGAGACTTTTCAAGAGTCATTTCATGGGGCAAGAGACACCAAAATGGTTATAAAAAGAAAAGCACCTCTGCATAGCACGTCTTTTGGAAAGCTGTTCTGCTAAGAACTTGGCATCACTACCCCTTTTTCCCTGGGTCATCTTCATTTGCTTTGTTCCCCAGGGAGCTGTGAGATATAAAAAACAGGTGAGGTTTGATTGTAACTGCTTGTGCTACTGAAAGATTCCACTCTTTAAAAGCAAAAATTTTAAAAGAGGATAAAACTGCCTACAAAGGATTTTTTTTCTTTGGACAGCCCTACCATTTATGACACACACAGCCCAGCCATTGGCTGCCATTAGCACTGAGAACACTGTTGAACCCTTTCCCATGGATTTTGTACTTCTAAATATTACAGCTGCCACTTGGCTTTATGTGCTTCAACAGAAGCAGCAGGCAAAGAAGTCTATGCTTGTGAAGAAACGAAACAACAATCTAAAAGAGTAATCAAAGTGAGTAGCAAATTCGGGTTTAGGGATGCAAGACCACATGTACCACAGACCCCATTCCTCCCTGCACACACCCTGCAGACACACAAACATTCTTAGGATAAGTGTAGCTAACTCAAAAACAGAAGTGCCGAGTACTTTTTCTTCCCAAGACAGCAGTTTTCTTTAACAAACTCTGTTTACTGCTTGCTACACAGCATACTTTCTTTTAGCAATTGATATGATGAAAATTTATTTTATGATATAAAATTAGTGAACTCCACTATTTATCTATTACCCCATAAATAAAAAGAAACATTAAAGAAAATCACATATGAAACTATTTTTCAAGGTTTATTTTCCAAACTATTAGTATACAAATATCAATAAGTGGTCTAAAAAAAAGGAGTTCTGTGGCCAAATAGGATTGGGAAATGTTACTTTAGCTGAGGTTAAACAAATCTCTTTTGCAAGAGTTCTTAGAACGTTTATTTATTAATTTGCATTATGAATCTCTAATACCAGAATATGGTATGTAAACATTTTGATAGAAACATTATTATTTTATGAGAATAACATAAAAAAAGAGTAAAAAAATTAAAGTTCCTATCCTTAAGTCAGTCATTGGCTAGTGGAGGAAAAAAATCATAAACAGATTATTAAAATCAAGTGATTAAAATGTAACAATTGTGGTAAATACAGAGCGGACTGAGGAAGATCAGAAAGAAGACTTCCCACGTATGGGAGTCAGTACTTTCTGGATGAGGGGACACTGGAACTGGACCTTAACAATTGAGTGGCATTCTTCCAATTTCATCTACTCCAGTCCACCATCTCTGACCATCTACATGGAATAAACAATACTTTCTCTTCACTAAAGCTTATTATTCTCCTCTTTTGGTAATTATGTACATTTTGTTGTCTTTAGAAGCCAGATCTAGATCCAAAACTCGGCTCTGACTTTTACTGCCTCTGACCTGGAGCAATTACCTTAACCTCATCTGTTTTTTCTGAATTGTTAGATAAATTAGAGATCATCTAAGTAAAGAACCTAGCAAAGTGCCTGAAACATAATTGGCTTAACCATTTGGGCTACTATTGACGCAGGAGTTTTCTTGACCCCTTTGCTGAATTCACAGCAGGGGTCCACCTCTACTCAGCCTGCTGCACTCAACCCCTTGTGGGAGGAAGCACATGAGAGAGTGAGTGAGAAACCCAGCCAGCCACTCTGAGCGCCAATACAGGAACACGCTCTGTGAGGGGCTTGTGGTCAGATCAGGTGTGTCACCTTGAGGGGAATGTGGCGGTACCCATGTGAGGGTGCCCATGACCCCGAAGCCCCAGAGGGGATGTTACAATACTCCTCAAACAGCTCACCCTCTACTTCTGTCAATATGTCACATTCTACAACTCCATAAAACACAACAAACATCACTTAAAGGCTTAAGTGAACCAACAAGAAAGGAAAATCCACAGAAACAAACAAAAACAAAAACCCTGCAAACCACACCACTAAGCTCCTAAGAAGACCCTGGGACTAACAAAGGTCTTGACTTTTATGTATGTAAATGGACAAAGAAGGGGACCTTAGGCCTGAAATGTTGGGGATAGAGGGTTGCATAACTGGTATCTACTCACAGTGTAAGAGCCTTCCTAGGGCTACAAAAATAAAGTGTTTAAGAAATCTATCTATTATTATAGGAAGGCACAAATAAAATTTGTTTGTCAACCTGGCTACAAAATCAAAATTCTCATTTGTAGTGATTTGTTACAAAAGACTTGTCACACTCAAGATTGGAGTGTGGCAATCTTTGCAACAGCAACAGAAGTGAATTGATGCTGTATGAGTGATTCTGGAAAACTACAAGCTGAGAAATTAATATAAAAGGGATTACAGAGAGCTATTACTTTGGGGGCTCCAGGAAGAGGCAAGCACAAATCCATCTGATAGGACATACCTTCAAACAAGTTTACAAAATATTTCCCAAATTAAAACCTCACTGAAAATTAGGTCACAAAGAAAAATTACATAGTTCCAGAAGTAACAATCATTAGGGAAATATATCAAAACAATAGCAACAGAAGTAGACCTCTAAGAACTTCAGATAATAGATAGAAACTATTAAATAAGTATATCTAATAGGATTAAAGGTACAATCTTTAAAATGATTAAAGATATAAAAGAAGTTATAACATGTGAAAGAAGGATAAGACATCATTATAAAGATATATTTAAGAAAGAATATATAAATTAAAAACATAGCTGTTAATATTAAAATTGGAAGGAAGTATAAACAGTAGCCTGAAGCAAGCTGAAGAAATAGTGAAATGGAAAATAGACCTGAAGAAATTACTGAGTACAGACTGATAAACATGTAAGAAATTTAGGAGAAACGGAAGATGGAATTTAAAATGATAAGATAAACAGAAATTGCAGAAAGAGTAATATGTGAAAGATGACAGCTTATAGTATTTATATTTTTTTCACTAACTTCATTCACCACTATGACTACAATCCAACCCACTATCATTGATTGTCAGAATTATTTTAGTAGCTTCTTAACATGACTTCTCTGATTCTGTCCTTACCCCTAGAGCCTGCTTTCAAAATTTGAAACTTTAAAAAATAAAAGTCAGACTCTGTCAATCCTCTACTTAAAACCTTCAGATAGCTTCCAATCTCATTAGTGGTAAAGGTACTTAAAATAGTTTATCTAGCCATATATGATGTATCCCATTAATTCTCAAAATATGTTCCTTGTTCACTCTGCTCCAGCCATACCTACTTCCTTGCTGCCTCAAATACTTTAACAAATCAGCACATGTACCCTTAAACTTAAAATGAAAGTTAGAAAAAGAATACGGATGTTCCTCAACTTACAGTGAAATTACATCCTAATAAACTAATCGTAAGCTGAAAATACTATGTGTTAAACATACATTTAATACACTTAATCTACTGAACATCATAGCTTAGCCTAACCTACTTGAATGTGCTTAGAATACTTACATAAGCCTTAATTACAGGTAGGCAAAACCATCTAACAGAAAACCTATGTTATAATAAGGTATTGAATATCTTATGTAATTTACTGAATACTGTACATTACTTGAGATTTTAAAAATTTCACATCATTGTAAAGTGGAAAAGTTGTTAAGTTGAATCATTGTAAGTAAGGGACTATCATACTGATGACCAACAACCCTTCTTATCACATTCAGGGTATTTTAGATTTTGAAGGAGAATCAGGAAGATTATATATATGGAAAACTATAGAATGATCTAATGATCATTCAATAGTCAATTTATAAACATATGGAAATAGAACTAAACAAGAGTTTAAGTTTTCTAATTTAAATCTGTTTTCCCAAATGTGGCACTCATTTCACTGGTAATACTGAATTGTTTTAATTAACACAACATTTAATTATTATTAAATTTATAAATTTATCCTAATAAGTATTCAAAAAACAAATTCCTGCTTAGGTTGAAGCTAACATAAGTGGTACCTTCACTCCATCTCTGCATTTTTTGGCAGCACATTATACACTTTTTGGGAGGTAAGTGAATAAGGTAAATAACAGGAAGGTTATTTGCAAGTGTCCAAAGTCTGAAAGTCAGGAAACCCTGCTGCAGGCCAAACTTTAGTTTAATATATAAAGAAATGGAAACTCAAGAAAAAAATGCTTTAACCATGCTTTTACCTCAGAGTTCTTGAAATTTCAGTTCCCCATTCAGTTCCTCTAGGTATTGGCAAGGTTCCTTCCTTCAAGTTTTTATACAATATCATCTTGTGAGTAAGGCCTTGCCTAATAATTCTATTTAAAATAGCAACAGTCCAAGCTCTAACCCCAGAATTCCTCATTCCTTTATCTTGAACATATTTTATGGCATTTATAACCTATAAAACATATTTTACCACTTACTAATTATTTCTGTCCATCATCTTTTACCACTCCACCCAAGAATATAAACTTTGTGAATGATAATGTCAAAACAAGTAGAAATAAATTAAGGCAGTAATTGGAGAAAAAAATATAACATGACATTTCTGTGTTATAAACAAAAAGCATGAAAATTAAAATTCTAGGCTTAAAATGTAATAAACTGGAAATATTTTTAAAGTGTAAGCTCTAAGAGCATCCAAATGAAGAAATAAGAAGTATAAAAATAGAAATTAAAGAAACAGAAAACAAAGCTATGAGAATTACTAAAATCAAAAGCTGTGTTTCATTAAAAAAGTAAATTTAATATAATAGAACAACCCCTGGAGAAGTTAGTCAGGAAACAAAGCAGACAGCAAAGTTAATCATAGGCCTTAAAAGTTTGAAAAGTGGATATATTATAAAAATAACAGAAAATGAAAAAATATTAAAGCTAATCTCTGGAAAACTTCGTTAATAAGTTTGAAATGTAGAAGAAATGAGTCATATTCTAGAGAAATGTAACTTACTACAACTGACCCAAAGAGAAATTGAAGAAAACAAAAACAACTAAAGAAATCTACAAAATAAGGTAGGGAGGGTTATAAACTATACATGAAGAAGGGTGGTAACATCAGTATTTATTTGTTGAAAAAAAGGTGTATCCTCACTCCTACACCACACACAAAAATAAATTTCAGTTGGATATATAGATTATAGCTTTTATACACATTTTAAAACCTAGTAAATATCATGAATCATTTTTAGACATACTTATTCCATATATAATAGAAGCACAGAAACACTTGCAGGAATGATGCACATCAAATTAGGACATTGGTTACTTCTTGGAAGAGTGGGAATTGGATGAGATGAAAGATATTGCAGGAGCCAACAACTCTAGATCTAATTTTTAGATTAATTTTAGAATAAAAATGATTCGATCACAGCAAAAATCTGAAATAGTAAAATGTTTAGATTTGGCAAGACTGGGTTTTAGATACATGGGTGCTCATTTTATTATTCTTTGTATTTTTAGTAACTTTAAATATGTTATTATTTAGAAATGAAGTCTAGACCAAATGATCTGCCTGTTTTTCGATAAGCAGTGAAGAATTCTTGAAGTTCTTCCGTAGGAAATCTGACCATTTAGAGCCTAAAATGTCATCACAGAAACCTGAATGTTCTTTCTCTTCTATTTCATAGAATGGATCTCAACAGAACTTAGTTCAAATATCCAAAATGAACAGGTACAGACAGGATTAATCTTGCTAAGCCAACCATGGAAACAAAGATGCTTTATTGAGAAATGTTTTGCAGAGAATAATATATATTTTTAAATATTGCTTATATGTTGAGGCACCCAAAGGCAACCACACAATATTATGCAATCTGGAAAATAATGAATTTAAACTGATTGTGTTTGGAGCTGGGAAAACTTCTCCATGAAAGTGTTTTGAATCTAACAACCCTTTTGTGATATGTTACAGTCAAGGCAGAAGCAAAAAGCAAAGTGTATGCTTCTCCCAAGTGCAACTTTTAAAAGAATGTGTATAGAAAGAATCATTTAAAAGCTATATGAATTCATATATCTGCTTGCCATAGCTTATATAATTGTTGTAGAATTCTAATCCCATTAATTATGTTTTATGTTTTTCAATTTTTCTATGTAATATGTAATTATTTCCATCTCTGCCCTAGTTTTGTGTGCTCTATTATTTAACTGGAATTCAGAAGGGTTTGTCTCTGAGAACACTGATATGCTCAAGATACCAATCTTCCTCACTCAGCTCATCTTCTTTGATTTAAACAGTTCTATTTCATGAATGTGCCTCCATGACTTGAATAGGGCAAAGCATTCAAGACATAGTGTTCTCATAAACGATTTAATCCCAATGAGACACAAGTTTTATTCCCTCAAGAAAAAAAAATCTAACGCCAAATAAGAATTACTTTTCATTTTTCTGTTTTTTTTTCCTCTTTCCAAGACTGTCTGCATAGATAAAGGAACAAGAGGGCCAAAGCCATTATATGAGTAATTCAACTTCCATCAGTACATTTTGCCCAAGATTAGAAGATGAGGCAAAAGTGAAAATTTTTCCATGTTGAGCCATTTGCTGGAATCTTGACATTAAAAGTATTCAGAAAAGGTTGGATATCTACCTTTATGGGATGAGAAGTTAAAAGTAGAAATAAAAACTGGGAGAAAACAAAAGGAATGAACATTTTCTGAACACTTGACTATATTCCAGGTACTTCAGGCATATTATCCAAGTGAAATCTTACACTACCCTAATGGAGTTTTTTTGTGTGTGTCCTTTATGTTATTAATGACAAACAGAGACTCTAACAAGTCCTGTTAGACCAAGGGGTGGGCATGGAGGTGCACCACTCAGATCTCCATTCAAGAAAAGCTGCTGCTGGCAGCATAGGTGAAAATGTGGCTGCATCTTCAGATCTTGGCATTCATGTTAAGGCTATACTTCACCTGCCCTGCCTCCAGTCCATGAAAGTACACAGCAGTGGTACCATAGTTAGTTCACTCCTGCTCAGTGCAGGAATCCTATAAATCTGCTCTGAGACCCTACATGGCCTAGCCAGGGATTTCTCAGGACCATACTCAGAATTGCAGCTCCTAAAACAGCCTCCTTCCTTCCCACTCCCCTTTCACAGGTGCCAGAATGCCTCACTGCCTTCTCTTGTTCCATCCATTTTTATCCTTCATAACCATTTTCCACAAGTCTCTTGCACATCTAATTGTTTTGGCATCGGCTTCTCAAAAGACCTTACCTGACACAGGCCACAGAACAAATAGCTTTCAGTTTATGATGAATAAGTTTGAAGATCTGTTATACAGCATGGTGATTATTGTTAATAATCATGTATTATGTACTTGAAATTTGCCAAGAAGGTAGATATTAAGTGTTCTTAGCACAAAAAAAGAGAATTGTATAATCAATATATGAGATGACACGTTAATTAACTTGATTGTAGAAATCATTACCCAAGGTATAGTTATATCAAAACACCATGTTGTACAGCTTAAATATACATATATTTAAATTTGTAAATTATAACTCAATAAAAATAGGAGAAAATCCCTAGTAACTGTCAGAATTAGGGTCTGATGCCAAAAAAAGATCACTCAATATTGATATTAATACTACTAGTAATACTAATATTGATACTACTGCTAATAATTAGCATGATATATACCATTTATTGAGTGTTAACTATGAGCTGAGTATTTTGCTTAGACTTAAATGCATTATCTTATTCAGTTTTAATTAAAATTTTACAAGACAGATATTATCTGTATTTTATACATGAGGACACAAAGACAGAGGTATCATTAACTTATCCAGATTACATCATTATCCAGTACCATATCCAGGATTTGGACTTGTATCTGTGTAGCTCTACAATCTATGTTCTTACCCACTGTGTTAGTCCATTTTCATACTGTTATAAAAAAACTCCTCAAGACTGAGTAATCTACAAAGGAAAGAAGTTTAATTGACTCACAGTTACACATGGCTGGGAAGGCCTCAGGAAACTTACAATCATGGCAGAAAGCAAAGGGGTAGTAAGACATATTCTTCACAAGATGGCAGGAAGGAGAAGTGCAGAGAAAAGTGTGAAAGAGCTCCTTATAAAACCATCAGATCTCATGAGAACTCACTATCACAAGAACAGGATTGGGGATATCACTCCTATGATTCGATTACTTCTGCCTGGTCTCTCCCTTGGCACATGGGGATTATGGGAATTACAATTTAAGATGAGATTTGGGTGGGGACACAAAGCCTGACCATAACACCCACCTGTGCAGTTTTTATATTTTCATTCATTTTTATGTTTTATGGCTATTAGTTGATGTTTTTTTCTCCCCTACTTAAGACAAGAATAAGCAACATATATTTATAAAACATTAATTCTGTGGCCAGTTTTTGGGTTATCTTCTGAGGATTCAATAGAATAAAACTCCTAATTTCTGTACTCAAGAAAGTCATTATTAATCTGTAAGTTTATTAACAATTTAATGAAAACAAACTATTGGCACCTCTGAAACAAAAATGCATCCAAGAAGCTAGACAAGTATATGGAAGTTATTAAATGGTGGTAGCTACCTTCTGAACAAAGTAATATAAAAATAAACACATCAACTTCAAAGCCTGTGAAATTTCAAAATAGTAAAAAAGCAAAATAGTCCCTATTAGCTGAAATGGAGGAATTGGGGTTATAAAATTTTGTAAAATTTGAAGAGGTACAAAATATAGGATATCAAAGTGAAGGTAAACAATTAATGACAATTTGCTAACAGAAGGGGGAAAAGGTCAATCTTTAAAGGCAGATTCAAGGAGAAATATAATTATCAGTTGCCCTCTTGGTGTCACTTACATTTCCTTGGTGCACACATACATCATGTTCCTTCAGAACATAATGGAATGTAATATAATGGAAATAGTATGTACTTCAGAGTCAAACAGAACTGTAGTACACAAGACTGTCAGTGTGAACTGGTTAAACAATAAAATCATGAACTAGGGCAACAAAGAGAATGTTTAATGATGCTACATGGGAAATTTAATGTTGTCCAGGTTTCTCCAAGTGGAGGCTGATGAAATCTTGGACTCCATCCAGGAATTTACCCTTCCTAACTCAAAGACTCTTAAAATGCTTCCTCCTGCCATACAATAAAAGGAATAACATATGTATTTTTAAAAGACAGACAAAAAGACACATACTAAGCCCTAAATGAAAAATAAAGAGGCAGCTGGCCTGAGTACACAGACCACCAAAAAGCTGTTGAATCCTATAAGCAGATATAAAAATCAAGGCTTGCTAATTAGTAATTTTTTACCTGTCATCTGTTAGTATCTACAGACTGAGCAAAACTTCCTTATCAATTCTTTAAAGAATCCTTATGATATGGTTTAGATCTGTCTTCCTGCCCAAATCTCATGTTGAATTATAATTCCCAATGTTGGAAATGAGGCCAAGTGGGAAGTGATTGGATCATGGGGCTGGATTTCCAGCTTGGTGTTGTTCTTGATAGTGAGTGAGTTCTCGTGAGTCTGGTTGTCTATAAGTATGTGGCATCTCCTTCCACTTCTTCCTGCTCCGGACATATGAGGTGCTCACTCCCACTTTGCCTTCCACCATAATTGTAAGTTTCCTGAGGCTCCCCAGAAGCCCAGCAGAAGCCAACATTATGCTTTCTGTGCAGTCTGTGGAACCATGAGCCAATTAAACCTCTTTCCTTTATAAATCACCCAGGATCAGGTATTTATTTATAGCAGTGTAAGAACAGATTAATATACTTCAATATTTGAAGTAAACCCTGAAAAACAAATGGTTTCGTAAGAACGGTATAGAGATCTTCTGTTGCAAATAATCAGTACCCTAGAGCAAAGCTATTTTAGGTCCATAAAGGGGGAAAGACTCAGGAGCTAATCTGAATAATTTGGAAGAATAAGCAGTTGAGACCAGACCAAAATTGAAATTGTCCCTGGCTAAGGCCTTCCTCCTCACTGAGAAGGAACTGAAAGCTATTATCACAAACCTGCTGCATAGCATTTGTTCCTCTGTTTAATGATGCTTTAGCCAATTGTAGCACAAGGGACACATTTTATAAGTTTTCAGGCTGGGCCATCCCCAAGTGCCCACATGGATACATTGATTACTTTTATTTAAATGAGATTCTGAAGAGGCAAAGTGAGAATACCTGGCTGAGAGGGAAGACATAAAGTCTTGCTTGTCACTCTTCATTTGAACTTGTTACTAAGACTAATAGTATAGTACACAATTTCAATACAAGCAAACTGAAAGATTCACAGGGTATCTAGAATAAGAAAAATGCTATAGTAAGCATTTGAAGGGGCATGGTTTATGAAGTTTGGAAGAGGCCAGGTCACAAAGTTGTTATGACATGTACAACCTATACAACTATATAAGAAACCCTTGAATAAAATGGTGCAAATAATTAACGGAGAAATGGAAAAGTGAATGAATGAATGCAAAGTGTAGCAATAGAATAGACAATGGATTGAGAACCAGGAAATATGGTTTCTAGCCTTAAGATCTTTCTCTTTTGTGACACCTGGAAACTCACTTCTAATTTTATAGTTCAATTTTCTTACTTGTTTGATTTACTCTTTTTGATCTGAGCTTGTGCTTAATTAATGAATAAGGTTCTTAGCTTGTGCTTAATTAATGAATAAGGCACAGTCATCATGACTTCATATAGAAAAGTAGTCTAACATCTGTTAAATAACACTTAATATGTGCTACCACCCTGCCAAACACACACACAGAGACACATACACACACACACACACACTCACACACTCTCTCTCAGTGTTATTATAACCATGCTTAAAAGTAGATATAATCGTCATCACCTTTACAAATGAAGAAATTGAATTTCAAATATATTAACTGATGTTTCACACAGAGTAAATAAATAGGATAAAATTGGAGACTGTTACGAACCCAAACCTTTCAATCACCATGTTGTCACTTGTTTGAGAAAGTGAAAAAAAAGTATATACATGCAAGGTATTACCAGTGTTTCAGATCTTTGCCCAAAGGCACATATCTAAGTGTTTGTTTCTATACAGAATAGTCAGACTGGTTCTCATACCAACTCACAGAGGATGTGAGGGAACAGATAGACCCAAATATTTATTAAGTGGGAAAGTAAGATGTCCATAAGTTGATGGAGACTGTTTTGTTTTGCGTTTTTTCTTGTGACCAGGCAACTAATAGCAAGTGAAGAATAAAAAATGTTGGCAGACAACTTGGCTAAAGTACCAGACTTCTTTGTCATCCAGTCAGACACTGGGGTGAAAAAAATCTGCCTGGTTATCTTTGTCTGGTATCTCTTGGCTGAAAAACAGGGTATTCTTCAGAGGTAAAAGGGATGGTCTGTCCCTTATAATTAAATGACCCTACAAACAGAGATAACTCTGAATAAAAGGAAATAAACTCTCAGATCTCGTGTTTTTGTGTGTAAAAAACAAGAAAAATATTTGAAAGAGAGATAGAGCATGAATGATAGGCATGTATAATATTATTAGATTAAGAATTTATCTTGTAATATGCTAACAGTCCATTTTCTAACTATGTGAATGTATACATCTAGAGTAAATATATTGGTGAGTTAGATATATATGAGTGTATTTAATTTTCATCACAAATTGCTACTCTTCCTTTTCTCAGACATCTTTTTTCCTTTCTCTTTTGCCTTGATGATCAGGAATCTCAGAAGTCATATCCATGTCAGATGACAACGGTTTCCTTTGGTCTAGTGTTGCATTGTAAATGGTCTCTTTTAGAACAACCTTTTAGTAATAGACACTTTGTATGCCTTTTGTTGTAAGCTATTACAGATCCTTGCTGCAGGTATGAAGTAAATCTATTAATAGCCTTGATTTTTTATCTATGCCACCATACATATCTTTGCCATGGCCTTAACATGGATGGAATATACTTCTGTGCCCCATGACTTGATACTTAACCATGTAACTTGCTTGGGACAATGAAAGATGATGAAAATGACAGTATACCATTGCTCAGCCTAGGTCTTAAGAGGCCTTTGGTGTTTCCAGCTGTACATCTGTCATCACCATGAGAAGGACCTGCTCAAGCAACCCACTAGTCACAGGAGAAGGGTAAGAGACAAATGGAGCAGAGCTTTCCTCAGAGTCCAGCCTAGATTCATTGTCAGCAGACCTCCAGTGGACTTCTGGAAAGGTAAGCAATAATAAATAGCTGTTGTTTGAAGCCAGTGAGTTTTGGGGTACTATTTTATGCAGCAAGTTAACCGGTACAAGGTAGATGGAAAATATTCATATTTCAAGATTTATATTTTAAATATACATATATGTATTTATGGTTAGTGAGAAAGTTTTCATAAATGTGTGAAAAGTCTTTAATTTCCATAAACAGAATATTATTGCATAATTTAATACTTTTGAATATTTCTGTGGTTTGAATGTCCTGCCAAAACTCAGGTTGAAACTTAATTGCCATTGTAACAGTGTTGCGAAGAAGGACCTTAAAGAGGTGATTAGATTATGGGACTTCACCCTCATTAATGGATTAATGCCATTATCAAAAAAAGTGAGTTAGTTATTGCAAGAGTTCTGCCCCCTTTTTCTCTCTTGATCTTACGTGTACTGTGTCGCCCTTCCATCATGTTATGCAGCTGCAAAAAGGCCTTTACCAAATGCTGAGCTGATGCTGGTCCCATGCTCTTGAACTTCCCAGCCTCCAGAGCCAAATTAAAACACATATATATATTACCTAGTCTGTGGTATTCTGTTTTAGCAGCAGAAAATGAAATAAGACAAATATGGTATCTTTTTTGACCCTGTTTGATAAACTTCATTCTTTAAAACCATTATATCAGAATTATCTGTGAAGCCTTGCCTGATATCTCCCAAAAACTAAATACATTCCTACTCTGTGCTAAATGTATATCTTGAACATATTTCTATTTTTTTGTATCTCTCACCAGATTTTTATGACACCCAAGTTCAAGATGACATTTTATGTCTCTTTGTAGCATATTTCATGGACATATCAGACATTAAAAAATATATATGTCTGGATATGCTCAATGATAGCTTTTCAATCAGTTCACATATGAGAATATACTTTCAAAAAGGATAAGCCTTTAAGCAATACTGGATATTTGCTTTCAAAAACAAAGCATTATTGTTGCTAAGGAAACAAAGGACAATATAGTGCATACAATCTAGTGTGGTAAAATATGAAACAATACAATTAAGCTCTCAAGCCCATACTTGCCCTCAGGCAGCTAGATGATAATTGATAGACACATCACAACAATTCTGGCCTTCAGTGAGACAGGCAGAGCCAAATTAATTTATGACTGATTCTTAGGAGGTCTCAGTTACTTCATTATTCCTTATGACACAGAATGAAATAATGTGGAAATTACTTTCAACAGCATCAACAAAATCGAGGGAAAAAATGTATGTAGCTCAATGAAGTGATGAGTTGGGGAAGAAAAATTTGATGATCTAAACAAAATGTATGGATGGAAAATATTTATACTTTAATGTGAATATGAAACAGCACAGAACTAGGAGAAAAGTTTGTGGACTGTAATAGGCACCACTGTTTCAGTCATGAAATTTCTTACATTGTTTAGATAAATTATGGTAAAGTGGTCCCAGATATTTCCCAGAATTGAAATATGTTCAGCTGGTGAGAGGGAAGGACAAGGACATGGGTTACTCTGGGATTTACATCTCACTCTAAATCATTTGTAAGCAGTAAAATGATAGGAGTCCATAAATTCTGACAAGGAATCTCTACCTACAACAAAATAGTTCAACTAGCATTTCTTTTTTGTAAGTATTTTTAAATTTAAAAAATTAATTACTGTGAGGGTTCAATATTATAGTTATATAATAGTTATATATTTATGAGGCACATGTGATTTTTTTTTGAGACAGAGTCTCACTCCGTCACCAGGCACCAGGCTGGAGTGCAGTGGTGCAACCTTGGCTCACTGCAACCTCCGCCTCCTGGGTTCAAGCAATTCTCTTGCCTCAGCCTCCCCAGTAGCTGGGACTACAGATACATGTCACCAAGCCCAGCTAATTTTTTTGTATTTTTAGTAGAGACGGGGTTTCACCATGTTGGCCAGGATGGTCTCGATCTCTTGACCTCGTGATCCGCCCACCTCAGCCTCCCAAAGTGCTGGGATTACAGGCATGAGCCACTACGCCCAGCCACATGTGATGTTTTGATACAGGCATACAGTGTTTAATGATCAAATTAGGGTAATTGGAGTATCTATCATCTCAAGCATTTATCCTTGTTTTGTATTAGGAACACTCTAATTTCGCTCTCTTTGTTATTTTAAAATATATAATATTTTATTTTTAACTAGAGTTGCCCTACTGTGCTACTGAATACTAGGACTTATTCAGTCTATCTAATGGTGTGTACCCATTAAGCATTCCTACATTATCACCCCTTCCCCACTACCTTCTTCTCCCATTTGTGAGTTCCCAATCAAAGAATGAAACAAGCAGAAATCAATATATCACACTATTTTTAAGTCATGATAAGAAAAAGTAGCTTGATCTATGTCAAGACTGACTTCCTATAATATTCCTACAAGTTCAGATTTGTTATACAAAGAATACCATAACAGATAAATATATATTGCATAGATTTGAAAAGTATTCATATTGCTAACATTCTCTCTTCCCTGATATATCATGCTTACTAATACAGTAAAGATTCGCTAAATAATATTTGAACAAAAAATTTACAAATGAATATATGGATAGTGAATGGATCTGGACTTGAGAAAATAAACCTTATTTAGCTATCTGAGTAATAATAAAAGTCGTAAGATACTTGAAGAGTTGGTGCAGATAATAAAGAAGACATCATTTGGCGGGGAGTGAGAATGAACCTGGAGACGTAGAACATTGGGTAGAAGGAAATTCCAAGGTGCTATGGATAATATTGGCAAGGTGTGTTATTAAATTATTTAGAAATTTCCCTTCACCTAGTAAGAAAATATACTGCTCCTCAGAGATGGAGAGGGTGGAGTAAGAGGATAATCAAAGGTAAAAGTCAGGAAGTTAAAAATAACCCACCCACATTTCTTAATTAGCTTCAAGGGGGAAATTACTGCCAAGCATAATGATACAGAAGTTAGAATGTCTTTTTTCTGCAGGGAGAAAAATAATTCCTCCTTCTGCCACATTTTTTATTTAATTTAATGGGCATACATTTGTCTGTCAGTAACGTAGGCAATTCCAAATCAAATAGGTTTAACTTTCCTTATAAAAGGACCAAAATAGCTGCAAAAGGTTAGATGTATGTCCATCACACCATCTTGGCAGGCAGTATTTGCCACATGAAACACGGGTCGTTCTCCCTTTCTGCTCAGAACTGTAGGCTACACCTTTCAAAATGCAATGAAATGTTTGGAATCGTTGAAACTGGCCCTATAAATTCTCTTTTAGGTATTTCTTCAGTAAGCAAAAGAGGAAGGAAACCCACCATAACAGTAATGTGGAATGGTGACCAGGTTTTTGCCAATAACAGAGAACACATACGTGGCCACTGCCTTTATCCCACTTTTAAAATAGCAACTGGGTGACGCAATTAGTAAAATAAAACACACCATATGAGAAAACCAGGGGGGTAGTGGATATATCACTATCTTGAATACAGTGCTGGTTCACGAGTGTATACATGTGTCGAGACTTATCCATTTGTACATTTTAAATACACGCAGCTTATTTTATGTCAATTACACTTCAAGAAGCTTGTTTAAAGCAAAACAAAACAAACAGAAAAACATTATATAAAATGGAAGGATGGTCCTGATAGGGAACTAGGAATTGAGAACTTATATAGCTGCTTAGATAGGACCAGATATATATAGCTTTCAGCTATATTCTCCACATTACTTATAGAGTGGTCCTTTAAACATTTAAGTTAGATCGTATCCCCCTCTCTGCCTAAGTTGTTTCCATTTCTCCTTGAATGCAAATCAAAAGCTTCCTTATTCTCACAGGACACCACAAGGCCCACCGCTCCAGCCCTGTGACTCCTCTGGCTTTGACATCTGTCACTGTCCTCCTTTCAGCCACGCTGGCCTCTATGTTAGTCTTTTTTAAAAAAAAAATTTATTTCTTATGGGTACATAGTAGGCATATATATTTATGGAGTACACGAGATATTTTGAGACAGGCATATAATGCATACTAAACACATCAGGGTAAATGGGGGTATCCATCACCCCAAGGATTTTTTATTTGTGTTACAAACCTAATTATACTCTTAACTACTTTTAAATGTACAATAAATGATTGTTGACTGTAGTCACCTTGTTGTGCTATCACATACTAGATCTTATTCATTTTATCTAACTATATTTTTGTACTCATTAAGCATCCCCTCTTCCTCCTCCATACCTGCCACTACCCTTCCCAGCCAGCCACTGGCAGCCATCATTCTACTGTCTATTTCCACGAGTTCCAAAGTTGTGACCTTTAGCTCACACAAATGAGTCAGAACATGCAGAGTTCATCTTTCTGTGTGTGGCTTACTCCATATTATCCTTGATCCAGCATAGTAAACTTACCTCAGGGCCTTTGCACTTGCCATTTCCTCTGCCCAAAATGTTTCTTCTACTTCCAAATGTGCACACAATTTACCCTGGCTACTGTACTTTTTTTTTTCACTTTATATTCAAATTTTACATCCCTGGTGTAGCCTTCCCAGACCTCGTTATTAAAATATCACTCTTTCTCACCTTCACCCAAGCACTTGCTATTTTCTTGCCTGCTTTACTTTTCTCCATAATACTTTATCATCATCTGCTATTCTCTATAATTTACCTCATTATTGTTTATTGTGTTTCTCCCCACCTTTCTACTGTAATATGAAAGGCAGAGATTATTGTCTATATTGTCTATAATGGTACATATATATGTATTCACTCAATAGAAAATTAAAAAATCATTCAACCAAAGCAAAAAATATTCAAATTATGATGGATTTTATGTGCAATAATAAATAATAAATATATTTATTTATAGAGGATTATTTCCACATCTAAAAATTCTCTAGTGATATATGCCACTCCTAGACTCATGAAGTACAGAAAAATAAAGAGACCTTAAGATTTATCTAATTCAGTCAGATACTTGAATAGCATTTAAAATATCTCAGCCCATCACTACTGATTACTATGTGCAGTACTTGAGTGACCAGATCAATCATACCTCAAACCACAGCATCACACAATATGCCCAGGTAGAAAACCTGCACATGTACCCCCTGAATCTAAAATAAAGGTTGAAATTATACTTTTTAAAAAAAAATCTCAACTCATCTTAACATGAATATCTCCAGTATTGGGTAACTCTCTAATCATTTATTCCTAAGCTATTTATAGTTACCATGAGAGTTGATTTTATGTGTCAACTTGGGAAGCTGTGGTACTAGATGTTTGGTTAAACATCATTTTGATGTTGCTGTGTTTTTTTTTAATGTGATTAATGTTCAAATTAGTATACTTTGGGTAAAGCATATTACCAAAATAATATGAATAGGCCTCATCCAATCAATTAAAGGTTTGAAGAGAAAAGAGTGAAGTTTCCTGAAGAATAAGGAATTCTGCCTTCAGACTACCTTTAGACTCTAGACTACAATATTAACTTTTCCCTGGGGCTCCACCCTGCCAGTCTGCCCTGCAGAATTTGGACTTGTCAGCCCTCACAATGGTATGAACCTATTCCCTACAGTTTTCCCCCACCCTCTCTTTCTCTCTCTATCTGTATGTTTCTCTCTCTCTCTCTCTCTCTCTCTCTCTGTAAGTATATATGTATAAAAAATATATATGACATATAGATCATACATATATATGACAGGTCACATATACTCATATATATTTATGATATATACACGTATATCCACATGCACACACACGTACACATATATATGTACACATACATATGTATACAAATAAATGATTGGTTCTATTTCTCGGGATAACCCTGACTAATACAGCTACTAAGCCACTACTTTGAGCCAGACACTCTTTCAGGCATTAGCATATGATGTTGAACATGATAGTTTAGAATTTAGTAGGAAAGTTGAAAATAAACTAGTAATAAAAAGTTTGATAAATGCTTTAAAGTGCAATTAATAGTGCATTATGAGAAACTCTAACGGAGACAACTAATCTAGGTCAAGGAAAGCCTCACTTTAAAAATAATGCATCAACTAACCTACAAAGAACATGGTGATGGCTAGAGGAGAGGTGAGAAGGAAGTTTTAGGCCCTACTGAGTCATTTCATTCGACCTCTGTGTAGCTTGTGTGGAAGGCACTGTTGCATAATATTTAAAAGGATCCAAATATGCCTATGTGACTTTGAGTAAGTTATCTAATATTTGTAAATCTCGGTTTTCTCATCTGTAAAATGTGGATAATAATAATAATATATAAATCATGAGATCGTTATGAGATTAGATGAAACAATTTAAGTAAAATGTGCAGGACAGCTTTGAGATGACTGAATGTGCTGGATAAAACTGGCTATAAGGTTGCCTTTTGAAACTGAGTTGAAAACTCTATCTCTGTAGTTTTCATCTAGTGGTTCATTTTCTTTCCCCTGAAACTGTGGAGAACTTGTCTACTCCCTCTTTTACTTCACAGCCCCTCCTACATTTAGGGTGGGGGCAGTCTCATATTCTTGGCCCTAGCCTTTCCTTTGTTAAACATCCCTAGTTCCACTCACTGATTCTCCTGTGGAATGGCTTCCAACCTTCTCATGATCTCAGGAACCCTCCTCTGAACAAAGCCAGGTAATTTGTGCCTCTCTCAGGGTACTTCCCAGAATGAACCTGACACCGAATGTGCAGGAGCCAACAAGAGTAACACAGTGCTTCCCCTCCCTGCTCCGGGTTCTGTACCTCTATTTAAGCAGCCTCAATGGACTACATGGAGAACTCAAATCCTACACTGAGTAAACTGTTAAGATGATGGGGGCATATTCCATCTTACCTCTATGAGGACCCAGTCTTTAAAGCCATTTTTCTCTCTCACATTTAGAAAAATAACCATTCTCCTAACATGTTTAGGAAAGTGTTTATTATTTGTTTTATTTAATTATGGCTTTATAATTCATAATTTAAAAATCTGATCATATTATCACCAGCTTCAGTATTGCTGTACATTTTGTCTGTGTCAATAGCATATGGTATAAATTCCTTTTAATAATAATGACTAACATAAATCAAGCCTAGTACATGTGAAGGAAAATTCTTAACACTTTACAATACTATTTCATGTCCTCCTCACTACCTGCTGAGGGAGATGCTCTAAGACAGCAGTCCCCAACCTTTTTGGCACCAGGGATCAGTTTCATGGAAGACAATTTTTCCCTGAATATAGTGGAAAGATGATTTTGAGATGAAAAACCTGAGATCATCAGGCATTAGTTCGGTTATTATAAGGTGCATGCAACCTAGAGCCCTGACAGGGTTATCCAGAGAAACAGAACCAATCATTTAATTGTATACATACATATGTGCACATGTATATGTACATATAAATGTGAATGTGTGTGTGGATATATGTGTATATATCATAATATAAATATCATATATAAGTATATATGACATATGCTCTCACATGTGCGGTTTATAATAGGATTCACAGTTCAATGAGAATCTAATGCCGCCACTAGCCTGACAGGAGGCAGAGCTCAGGTCGTAATGCTCACTCGCCCACCACTCACCTCCTGCTGTGTAGCTCAGTTCCTAACAGGCCACAGACCAGTACCTGTCCAAAGCCTGGGGTTGGGGACCCCTCCTCTAAGAGTATCTGCATTTTACAGATGAGGAAAATGAGGCCCAGAGGACTGGATAACTTCCCAAAACTACTCAGCTAGTAATTGGAAGAATCAGGATTCACATCCAGGCTCTCTGGTTCCAGACTTGATGCTGTGAGATACTGCCTCTCCAGATGTCATTCATGGCCTCAACCAAACTTCCCAGCATGATGGTTCCTAGGTGCAGGCTTCTGGTCCCCACCATTAGGCTGCACTCATGAACTCTCATGCATACACCACACTTAGGTTCAAACAATGTACGCTTGTACGGACACTCCAATCACACGGAATTTTTTGTCACCACTCGGGGACTATACTCTTTCACATGCCACAGGCTATTGTTCACATGGTTCGTTAAGTAAGAAATATAATAGTTCTCCCTTGAACCCTTTCATAATAATAACAATGGTAACAAGTAACATATATATAGCTACATACCTTGAACCGTGCTAAGCGCTTTACATATATTGCATCATTTAATCTCACAACAAGCAACCCTATCAGCAGACACTGTTAAATTGAACTAAATATGGCCTGGAAAGCCTCTGTATGTACTTCCACACTTGAGTCCTTGTGGACAAACTGTAACCTAGCTTAATAAGTAGACAAGACTGACAACCTAACTTAGGAGTGTGCTTCTATAACAATAGCTGAGTCTCAGCCAATCCCAGCAGCCATACTTCAACCACTCACAGGCAACTGACTGCTCAAACTGCCTTCAAATGAAGCAAAAGCCAAGCTGTAAGCAATCCAGCTGTTTCTGCATCTCAATTCCATTTTCTGTATGTCACTTTCCTTTTTTTGTTTATAAATTTGCTCTGATCATGAGGCACTCTTAGAGTCTCTCTCAATCTGCAGTTATTCTGGAAACTGAATGATTCGTGAATCTTTTTTTTTCCTTGCTCAGTTAAACTCTGTGAAATTTAATTTGTCTGAAGTTCTTTTAACAACACATTATTACTTTTTCAATAATATTATTGCTTTCAATAATTTCCTCCTTTTACAGATGAGGAAATTAAGACAGAGAGATAAAGCTGACACAGCTAGTAAGTAGTAGAGACAGGAATCTTCTCCAGGTAGCCTAGTGCCCTCAACCAACCACCTTCTTTTCTTCAGTCCTTTTTAAAATGCCCCCAATTTTGCCATCAGAGACACATTTTTTAAGCATTTTCAACTTTTGGTTGTCATTATTTATTATTTTCCCCCAGTAAATTGTATCATTTTCAGGGGCAGGGCTTGCAGCATCCAGTACCATGTCAGAGACTCAGTATGTACTTGATAAATAAATATATGAATGAGATAGTGAATCAGTGACTAAATGAAAGAGCACTGGGGGAAATCTATTGCGATTAAAACTAAAGAATGAAGGACAGAGGTGGTTCTTTAACCCTTTTTCAGCAAAATCATCATAAAGGAGAGATAAAAACCAAACCTCAAATAAAAGAAACAAAAATTTCTTAGCTAATAAAAGACCTAGAAAGACTAGAATAAGACTTCTTTATTAGAACTTTGGTATCATATTTCTCATTGCAATATGGAGCTCTGCAATTGTCCCTTTCTTACATCCATCTTCTTACTTCATTTCCTATGCCAATATTTCTATGACCCTGAGTTTGTATGACTCCTTTCCTGGGCCATCTGTCCATTTGGGGCTAACAGCCCCTTGCAGAAGTGCCTGTTTTGAATATTTACACTGAATAACACTGATGGTACTGAAGGCAACTGTGCTGGCTTTTCCCCTGCAACCACCCTCCTCCAGTGATGCGATCTTGGCTCACTGCAACCTCTGTCTTCTGGGTTCAAGCGATTCCCCTGCCTCAGCCTCCCGAGTAGCTGGGACTACAGGCATGTACCACCTAACCTGGCTAATTTTGTGTGTGTGTGTGTGTGTGTGTATGTGTGATATTAGTAGAGAGGGGGTTTCAACATATTGGCCAGAATGGTCTCAAACTCCTCACCTTGTGATTCGCCCACCTCGGCCTCCCAAAGTTCTGGGGTTACAGGCATGAGCCACCGTGCCTGGCCCCCACTGCGCCTTTTAAAATGGGATAAATGCATGAGAACTTTGGTTATAATTTCCTGAGCCAGGAATGTCAGCCATCAGGGATGGAAATTCAGGAGCAAATGACTTGTTAGGTATTCTACTTTGTCAAGTGACTTAATAAGAAAGCCACCATAAATGCAGAGGTTCTCAAATTTTAGTGGGAAGAATTATCTATATGTTTATAGTGCAGATTATTAGGCCCAACCCCCAGAAATTCTGATTTAGTATATTGGGGGTGGAGGTCAGGAATGACAATTGTTATCAAGTGTCCTCAGAGATTTCACTGTAGGTGGTCATCAGACCACACAGTGAGAACGGCCACAGTGATGGAAAGAGCCCAGAATTTTCGATTTTAGAAACCTCACTGCATGCTAAATAGCATTTAAACTTGGGCAGCTTTTTAAATGTCCCCGAGCTATAAATTCTTTAACTATTAATAGGAGACAATAATACATACCCCCAGACTATTAGCGCATCAGGCAGTTTATCCATAGGATGGAAGATTTAGTGTTAAGTTGTGTGAACATGTCATTGGATTTGGCAGCTAGCTGTGTTGTAGAGAAAGGGTGGAGCTGAATTCAAAGTAATACCACTTTCGTGAACAAACATATAAACCCTCAAACCACCATGCAAATACCCAAATACCTCTGACAAACATAATTTATCATAAAGACTGAAACAATTACAAAGGATAACTTTATGTTAGTACATTTGCAAACTTAGCTAAAATAGATATTTCAGGAAAAATATAAATTACCTAAATTGACTCAAGATAAAGTAGAAATCTAAAATAAACCAATAGCCATTAAAGTTAGACTGCAACCAAAATGACTCCTATATAAAACAAAAATAGGATCAGATGTAAACATACTAAATAAAGTATTAACATGTAGATTTCAGCCAAGTTAAAAACAAAAGATACTGTAAGCAAATAATGTTTATTTAGAAAGCAGGGAGGCTCATCACAGTAAAATCCATTATATAGTATACTAGAGTAATAAGAGAAACAATAAACAACTATCTCAATGGATGTACAATAAACATTTTAGAGAGAGATCCAAGATGGCGGATCACTAGCAGCTCAGGATTGCAGCTCCCAGTAAAAGCGCAGAGAGCCAGTGGACGCCACACTTACCGATAGATTTTTGCTGCCCACGGACCAGGACATTCCCAGCGGAGGAGCCCCACGGGTCGCCAGTGTGACCCTTTCGGCTGGCGCGGCTTTTTTGCCGGCGCCTCGGCTCGGCGGCTCTTGGTGCGGAGTAAACGGGACTGAGTCTCCTTTTGGATGATGTTTGGTGCTCTGGGAAGTCAGAGCAGTCCATCCAGCTGAGTGAAAAAGGTGCTGAGAAGCCAGACCGGAGACCCCCGGGCAGAAAGGCACCACGAATTCCAACGCTGCTGTCTTAGCTAGCGTTGCGAGTCGCACAGTGAAAAGTACATAGATTCCGGAGCTGGGAATTAACAAGCTGGACGTCCACTCAGAGACCTAAG